>JASAMW010002465.1:0-28394 GCA_030247985.1 Epsilonema sp. ZAB3_2 | reverse complement strand
GTTGTTATGACAGTAATAGGACCCTTTCCACAAGCTGTTCATATTCAATAAATGATGCCAAGAGTATTGCCTTGTTCTTGGCCATGCAGTTGAACAGTTTTGAGACCAGTCTAGCTGCAAAATTGTGTCCATCATTACCACAGTACAGTTTGTTGACAGATTGCTTCCAGCAGGCCATATTCCTGCAGCAGCTGGCAAATAACCAGCTCAAATATGGGCTT
The DNA here is from genome assembly GCA_030247985.1 of Epsilonema sp. ZAB3_2. Taxonomy (NCBI): domain Eukaryota; kingdom Metazoa; phylum Nematoda; class Chromadorea; order Desmodorida; family Epsilonematidae; genus Epsilonema; species Epsilonema sp. ZAB3_2. Next base: position 28,173 of record JASAMW010002465.1, on the reverse strand, counting down.
CTGAATCCAGGTGCTTGCTTCTCCATTTTTGTGATAGCAGCAAACATTTCCCAGTGCAGCTCAATGCCATGCCATGGGCCAGAGGATGGTTTGATTTGATGAGTCCACCATAATGCACCTGCGCCAAAAATGCATTAAGTTGCATCCATATCCAAGCAACAATCATTGTTATGTGTCCGACCTTACACAAACGCCCAATGTCCAAGGATAAAAGCCCAAAAATTGTTTTAACAGTACATCTTATGCCATGGAATTTTAAGTTTGCTGTGGAACTCTTTCCCAGTTTGTATGTACAGTGTTTAGGAGCAAAATAGGAGCACTGCCATGACGCATGCAGATAAGTCCATATTTGTCTTTCTATCTTATACAACACGACTTGAGTTCCATAGCAAACTCTTAATGGCCAGACTATTGACCCTTGCGCTAAGACTTTGGGTAGTCACAACGTGGCCCAGCAGTTTTAACACATACTATGACTTGGCGTCATTGTTGGCAAAAAATTGTTGTCCATTTATATATCTTTGTTGTTGGTTTGTTGTCAGTTTGTTGAAGAATGAACAACAAACTGACAAGACCCATATATAAATGAACAACAAACCAACAACAGCTGAACAACTTGTTGCCAACAATGACGCCAGGTCTCAGTATGCATCAAATCAGTGTCGATGGGGATGTGGATGGCTTTCACTAAATACCACAGGGCCACCTTGCACCCACCCAAAAGTCTTAGCGCAACCAGTGAATAGTAGTACTAGTCTGTCCAGCAAGAGTTGTCTCTGGGCCATTGTACATGCTGCAAAAAACTCCTTCAAAACAGATTTTCTCACCAATTTGATGTGTTTCTTTCGTCAATGGGACCATGGAAAAGGCCCAGAGACAACTCGCTCCTCAAGGATCAAATGCTATGGATATGGACCAGTTGCATTGTTGCGACAGGGTTAGCTGTCACTTAATATTGCAGGGTCTAATTTTACCCACACTTGAGACAACGCAACTGATCCATATCCATACTATCATGTTTTGCAGCCTCGACTCCAATCACAGACACTGCCAAATTTCCACCTCCCTCCACAGAACACAATTTGAACCTAGTCGATTTTTCGGCGTGCGTGGAGATATGACACCATTCGTGATAGGAGTTGAGGCTGAAAAACCCTGTATAAGGGGGGTTAAACATGAGGCTTTAGAGTTACAGCATGTACCTTTTTGAAGGCGTTTGTTTCATCTCTTTCTTCCCCACACTGTCATTGTCTTGTCCCTGCTTGCTGTTGCCTTTTCTCTTTGTCTTCTTTATCAGCTCCTGTTCTCAATGGGCCCACCAATAGCACAGGTAGAGTAGAGTAAATGAGGTTGAGGAGTGGCCTAATAATATGACCAGAGGCCTCAAAAAGTCCGCTGAGCATGATGCAGTTGTTTCTCTTTGGACTCCACTGCTTCGCTTCATCCCCACGGCATGATTTGCTACTTCCTGCTTTCGTTGCATTGCGTTTCTTACTTCCGTTTCCGTTGCAACGAAGACGAAAGATAAAGAGATCAAAGACACTACAATGGGGAGGACGACCAGCTCCCAGTACAGGATGTCCAACGTGGGACCAGCTCACAGTACAGGATGCCCAACGTGGCTGCGCTTGCAAAACATTTTCTTCACCGTTTCTTCCTCTATAGCCCATTCAATTTGCCAGTGGAATGAATAGAGAATCATCCGCAGAAATTATTTGAATATTTTTTCAAACACTGTCCGCTTCGCTTCGCCCAGGAACACTAAAATGGGGGGACTACCGCCTCCACAACACAAAGTGTCCAGCCTGGTCTTGCCCATATTTTGCAAAACAATTTGCCACGAGACGAGCGATTACTTCATGTACGCCTAGAGCGCGCGCTCCGCTTCGCTAAGCGCGTTGGATGTAGCGAAGCGAAACGACGGGCGCGCAACGAAGGAGCGTTCTAGGGGTACGTGCCACTTTTTGAAAACTATTCAAAAAATATAAATTATCTGTGGATGATTCTCTTCATTATATTGACAAATGGGATGACAGAGAAGAAGCGATGAAGAAAAATGCCTCGCAAGTGCAAGAGAAAAGAGAAAAGACAGCAGTAATTCTAAGATTCCCCACCTGCAATACCTGTCAGAAACTTTACGTTTTCCTGGCAACGCAGCAGCAGTAGTGGCTACAGGAAGCACCTTCAACCAACCCCCAGGACCTTCGATCCTAGTCATGAGCTGGAATTATTTCAAAGGATCAACAAGACTATGACAGTGGGCAAGAAGAAGATGAACAAACCCCCTCCAAAAAGGTACATGCTGCAACTCAAAGCATCACCCCCTTTCTACAGGGTTTTTCCATAGACACTAAAATGGGGAGGACAACCACCTCCCAATTCAGAGTTTCCAACATGGTCTTGCGCATATTTTGTAAAAATAACTTGCCATAAGATGATGAGCACATGATTTGCTATGAAGCAACAACTTTATGATGGCTACTACTACCATTTTAGTGTCAATGGTTTTTCAGCCTCAACTCCAATCATGAATGTTGTCATTTCCCACTCCTAAAGAACCAATTTGATCCAAATTTTGTTCTTTGGAGGTGGCGATATGGCAATGTCTGTAATCACGAATGTTGTCATTTCTCCACTCCTAAAGAACCAGTTTGATCCAAATTTTGTTCTTTGGAGGTGGCGATAATGGCAATGTCTGTGATTGGAGTCGCGGCTGGAAAACATGATATTATGGATATGGACGATTTGCATTGTCACGATTGTTGGTAAAATTTTGACCCCAATACTTGTTGAAACTGATCTGAAACAGCGGGGCCACCTTTCGATTGTGACTACCCAGTCTTAGTGCAAGTGGCCAATAGTCTGGCCACTGAGAGTTTGCTATGGAACTCAAGTCATGTATAAAATAGAAAAGCAAATATGAACTTCTCTCCATGCTTCATGACTGTGCTCCTATTTTGCTGCTAAACCCTGTACATGCAAACTGTGAAAGAGTTTCATTGCAAACTGTTGGTTAGTTAGACTGTATAGCAGCTAAACAGACTTTAGTAGCCTATGCTGTTGCCAAGGAACTATTTGGCAGCCTTATGGATGCAACTTGATGCATTTTTGTTGCAGGTAAATTGTGGTGGACTCATCAAATCAAACTGTCCTCTGGCCCATGGCATGGCATTGGGCTGCACTCCTGGGATTCATTGACTGCCATCACAACAACAGTGGAGAAGCAAGCAGTCTTCATGCACCATGGATTCAGAAGCCAATATTGAGCTGGTTATTTGCCAGCTGCTGCAGGAATATGGCCTGTTGGAAGAAACCTCTGTCAACAAACTGTACTGTGGTAATGGGCACAATTTTGCAGTTAGACTGCTCTCAAAACTGTTCAACAGCATGGCCAAGAACAAGGTGATACTCTTGGCATCATTTGTTGAAGATGAACAGCATGTGGAAAAGGGTCATATTCCTATCATAACTATGTTTTGAAGCTCAAAAGTCAGAAAAGACAACTGTTCTATTGAATATGGACATTTGATATGTATTGTATTTCACATGTTCTTTGTCATTGAATGGAACCCATGTGACTGCTATGCATGTTTTTAGGATTTTAGAGTAAGTTGATATGTGTAGTTCATATGTGAATAGAAAACTGTCCACCCTGAGTCAATTTTGCCACTATTATTGGAAGTGCATTGTCAGACCAGGTTGGACACTTTGTGTTGTGGAGGCGGTCGTCCTCCCCAATTCTAGTGTCTATGCTTCGCCCTTCGCGCGCCCGTCGCCCGCTCTTTTCCGCGTACGTATAGGAGTCCTTGCGAAAAGTGTTTATGAATTATTATTTTCTAAAAATAATGTAAAATTTGTTCTACAAAACAAGGTTCATATTTTGGAAAATAATTTTCATTGCCTTCTATAAAAATGTTGGACCAGTGTTTCATCTCGGCTCCACATCGGGGTCTTACTAAAAGGCTCACGATGACGCTAATGACGCGGGCGATGACACCGTGAATAAAGCCGGAATTATATTATCGTATGGCACAGATTATTTATCTCAGGAATTAGCCTTCATAGAGAACACCAGTCAAAAATGCCACGGAAAATTTTCAGCTGCATTGACAATAAAAAACTGCTTGCATCTAGGTGCTCCCAGTGGCAAGAAATCGCCGACTTCAGTACTAAAATCGGCGAAATCGGCATAGACTAAACCATTATAGTCTGGCCAGAAAGAGTTTGGCATGGGACTCAAGTCATCCTGCATGGTTTGCATGTACTTCTGCTAAATAGGAGTACACAAAGCATGGACAGAAATCCGCATTTGTAAATCTAATTTACGCAATGCGCCTTGAATGCCATGCCAAACTCTTGCTGGCCAGACTATAAGCTAAACCTTGCAAACGCCCGATAAATCAAAAGTGGTAGAAATATGCATATGTGATGAAAACGATAAAAATATGCATCGGGTGTACAGGTCATGGGTGTCATGGTTTGCATGGTTTAGTGTCTGCCAAGTGTTGACGCAATTTCAGTATGTAAGAAATTTGGTGATTTCTCACCACTGAGAGTACCTAGAAGCAAGTGGGTTTTTTTATTGTCAATGCAGCTGAAAATTAGCCATGGGGTTTTTGACCACTGTGCTCTATGACGGCTAATTCCTGAGATAAATAGTGTGTGCGGGTGTGGGGGTGGTGGTGGGGGGGGGCTGTACAATGATATAATTCTGACTTTAAAAAAGAGACTGTTGGTGAAATTCTGAACAAAAACTTGCAATTTTTTAAAAATGCCATGCATCAGCATCAACATTTTAGCTTGAAATGATTCCTAATGTTGCATTCACCAGATGTCCATAGATCCATATGTTCATCCATACATCTGTAGATTTCTATGTCTGATGTATGTCTGCGGGCTGCCTGAAACATCAGTTGAATGAATAATTTTCTCCTGTTTCAACCAGCGCTTCCTTTTGATTTCAGAGTTGCCCAGAATTGAAAGGAAGCCTGGCGGAATGAATAATTTTCTCAATTCGACCAATGTTTCAGGCAGCCTGGGGGAAGCTTGCAGGTGATCCAGGGTGGCCTGCATGCGAGGCCATCTTCGTAATCCCAGGCATCCACCTGTCCGTAGCCACCTGGCTAATCCCGTCCATAGACGGGGCAAACCCCATCCGTAGAAGGGGTGGAAAAACAAACCCCGTCTTCGGACAGGGTTTGCCCCATCTATGGACAGGGTTTGCCGGGTGGCTATGGACAGGTGGATGCCTGGGATTACAAAGGGCGTTAAGCAGCTCCATAATTCTCTGACCTGCAGGGCCCGCAGGTCACCTGAGGGTCACCCTCAGGTCACTGCGGGTCACCCTCGGGTCACCTGCGGGTCACCCTTGGGCAACCCATGGGTCACCAGTGGTGTGCAGGTCACCCTTGGGTCACCCACATGTCACCCTCGGGTCACCCAGAACTGAATAGAAGCACTGGTGGAAAAGAAGAAAATTATTGATCTGACCAATGACCTTGGGTGACCCATGGGTGAACTGCAGGTGACCCATGGGTGACCCATGGGTGACCAAGGGTGACCCTGGGTGATTGAGGGTGACCCACAGGTGACCCATGGCACGTTCACCAGACGTCCATCACGTCCGTCCGTCCGTCCATCCATCAAGCGTATCTAGGAGTACACGGTTGTTTGCGGTGTGCCATGTACTCCTAGATATGTTTTACGGATTTGACGGACGGACGGATGGATGGAATTACGGACGTAACGGACATCTGGTGAATGCGCCACCAAGGGTGAACTGTGGGTGAACTGCAGGTGACCCACAGGCCTGCGGGTCAGAGCATTACAGAGCTGGTAACCAGCTCCATAATGGTCTTGCCCACTCAGCCCACGGGTCACCTATGGGCCACCTGTTGGCCACCTGTGGGCTGCCCAAAATCGAAAAAATCGCTGGTGGAAACAGGAAAAAATTATTCATTAGACTGATGTTTCAGGTGGCCGCGGGTGGTAGCATCCGCGTTCGCATGCGCATCTGCCTTTTAGCCCCCCTTTTCTGAGTGTTGCGCAACTGGATTTCGTTCCACTGAAACCGTCCTGCACAAATCGCCTTTTAGGCACTACAAGCCGTAGCCAGGTTGGCACGCTTAGGTTGGCGGTCATTGGTAGAAATAGCATTCATACGTCAAATGATCATGCTCTACAAATATGTCATGGGGCTGCGTCATCTTCCACCAGGTGTCATCGAGGTGATTCCGGCACCCAGAGCTGTGCGTGGCATTCGTCGTTTGGCTCGTCCGGCATCTCATCGGCTACAGTTGAGGATTGGCTCACCGTTGCAGACAGCTGGTATGACAGGTGGACGGCAGCACACAACAAAAATGCCCTTTGAGCACGCGGTTGCAACGTGGAATTTGCTGCCTCCTACCCTCATCGTCAAGGAGGTTGACGGGGAAATTCTACCTCACATGCCAAAGCTTTCCGAGTTTCGGAAGAAGATTGAGGAAAAGGAAGTGTTTCGGGCCATGCAGGAGAAGGCGCGATTAATGGGTCAGCACATTCCATTGCTGGCTGACCCAGCTGCATCAGCAAACCCATCCAACCAATATCAGGGTCGTAAAAGAAGAGGGAGAAGAACGTAGAGATTATTGGACCTGTTGTTGTAATAATTTAATTTTGTGATTGATTATTATTTAGTTTATATTTCAGGACTTCTGACATACAATACGATTAGCCTGTTTATCTACCTGTAGTACGTACAATGGCATATCCAAGGATACTCGTGGCAGTTTCATCATTTGGTGGCTGTTGGTTAGGTGGGTTTGATATGTCATGCATTTTGCAAAGTAAAAAGCAAGCAAGCAAGCAAGCAAGCCAGCCGTCAAGGTCAGCCTTTTAGTAAGACCCTATGTGTAACACGAGAAATATCGCAACTGAATAGTGCGACGAACCCGAACGAAGTCTGCCAAAATCGTCTCGTCGTCGTCAATTATAATTATTTTTTTTGTTTCAACCATCGTTTGCTTGGATTTTCTGCAGCTGAATACTCGTCGATAGCGTTGTTGTAATCATGGGGAAGGGGTACAATAATTTTATGTCCAAGAAGGACTTTCATCCCAGCGCCATATGGAACTTGAAGAAGGTGTGGGAAGCACAGCAGAAGCAAGCACTGGAAAAGGCTCATCAAGACGCGCAGAAGGCGCAGTATGACAAGGAGCAAGAAATTCTCAACAACAAGTAAAACATGTTTTGTTGTATCTAATCTATTTTGTTCAAACTTTATTGCTTTTGTTTTACAGTACAGTATGGTATGGTATGGTAAAATAGGTAGGTGTGTGTATGTTGCCGCAAACTGCGCGATCGCGCCCATATGTTGCGTCGTTGCACATATGAACTAACTGTTGTGATTACAGGGCGTTACTGGGTGATGAGAAGGCGAAACTCGGCTTATCCTTTATGTATGATGCTCCAGCTGGAATATCGAAAGAGAAGAAGGATGAAGAAATGGAGGGATTGGAACCCAAATTTGAATGGCAGAGAAAATACAACGCTCCTCGAGAAGAGTAAGCATCTTTCCGCTGTTTTTTCTTTGCATACTATCGGGCTATAGTCTGACCAGTAAGAGTTCGCTGTGGCATTCAAGGCGCGTTGCGTAAAATAGATTCACAAATGCGGATTTCTGTTCATGCTTCGTTTCGTGTACTCCTACTTTGCAGAGGACGATTTGAGTCAGCCTCTCTCTGGCCAGACTATATCCACTAGTGGAGCATGGCCGCAAGGTCCACCTTTTTTAAAAAAAAATTTCGGCCCCAAACCTTTCAGTCTTATGGCCATGAGCCAAGAACATCAAAGTCACGAATTCACACAGCCTACTCCCATGACACAGAAATAAAAAACTATTGTTCTGGGTGAACTCATGAAATAGATGTATCGGCTGGTTGACTGGAATGGCCAATCTGAAAGGGAAGGGGGGCGAACGCGGCCACATTCCAGCATTACTTAGCTCGTGAACATACGTTGTTTCCGCGCTGTTGAAGTATTTGTAAGACTGGCCTGTGTTTTGTTCAGGTGGGCGAAGGGAAACGAGACGATTCAGGATCAGCCGTTTGGCATTGAAGTTCGCAATGTTCGCTGTGTCAAGTGTCATGTCTGGGGCCACATCAACACTGATCGCATCTGTCCCCTCTATGGCATGAGCGGCAACCACGAAGATCCCGGATGTAAGAAAAGCTGACTTTCGCATTGCATACTATTGCTGTAGTCTCTGTGCATTTTTGCAGATGGTCCGGGTTGCGCGTACACTACAGCCCGTCCAGAGTGTTAAATATCTTTGGACCTTAGCCCATGTTATGTACCTGTACTTGTGCAGAAGAGGAATATTTAAAACGGAGACAAATTTGCTGATTGAGTTTCTTTTTTGGCAGCACGGGCAAAGCAAAGGCCACATGCAAATTGCGCTGCACATGAACACAGCCTTTCAACCGTATTTCGACAGACAGTACCGTGTAGGTATACTCAACCTGACCATTCCCTACATTGTTGTACCAAACGTGCATGCGTGTGTTTTTGTATAGGGGATACGAATCCGTCGGCACTGATCAAGCGGAGGAAGGACAAAGAAGCGGAAGCAGCAGCCGCCGCCAAGAAAGCACAGGAAGAGGCAGCGAAGAAGGAAGAGAAAGGAGAGGCCATAGATCTTCATCAACTGGCTTTCGAAATGAAGGACGAATACGGACTCACGCTGAAGAAACACGTGATGGACGGCGTGTCTCAGGACAGAGCTATCGAGGTATGTACTGTATATATGTACAAGTTGCTCTTTATAAAAACATTAGGCCTACGTGTGCTAGGGTGGACTAGCAGTACATGTTGCGTAAGCGTGTCCCGTGTCACGGCAGTTTCCTACAAAATGTTTCCTTTGTAGAAAATGGGAGTGAAACAAAAGGCGGTTCCGACATCCACAAATGAGCGACTGGAAATGGCGAAGGAGGAGAAGAAGATGATGTTCACCTTTCTGCAATCTTTGAGCGAAAGAGAACGCGCCAAAATATTCAAGTAAGGCTGCAGCTGCACATTCTTTCACAATCATGGAGCATACACACTATTGACAAATGCACAGTGTAGGTATTGAGCGCTTTATCTCTTTCAATGCAAGTTGCTTCCCCATAGGGACAATAGGCTCCCAGCGGTAAGTAGACTTAGCGAAGTTAGGCCCAGCTTCTCAGCGCCTTTGCAATGAGCAAAAGTTTTGTAAACTCTGTAGAATTCGCGTCCGATGGCACGTTCCATCTCCCTGCTTTCCTCTTCGTCCGGCCACACTGGCCTCAGTTTTTCTGTAAGTAGGCTTTTGCCACCGTCGAATAGCCGGAAACCAGAAGAGTGGACAGAGTTCGCCCCAAACAGGTCTTGCGCTTGCATGAGTAGCTGTGTAATGCCGCGTCTTTGTGTCCGCGAAAATCGGTGCCTTCCTACTGCCAGCACGCGCGGTGGAAGAGTGAGCCAGTGGCAAGTCTTCGCATCCTCTAAGCGTTTCGTTTCCCCATTTGGGCATAGCAATGCGTAGGAACTGTTGTTGGGCTGGAGTAAATGGAGGTAGTTGCTGCGCACGAATGCCACTGTGGGTGCGCTCTTTTTCGCATTGGCCAAGCAGTCGAAGGCAGCTTTTGGCCCTGGCGTGGCTGCGGAACAGTTGGCATTGGAACAGAGTCCGCACAAGCCGTCGCTGTGCTGTCGCTGAGCTGAGGGAGGCAAGCCTGGCACGCAGCTTTGCCAAAAGAAGCTGGCAGCTGCTTCTAGAGGGTTGCAAGCTTCAACTCCTGACAGGCGATCGCTGAGTGTGTCTCTGAGGAGCAGGAGAGGCAGGTGCAAGCCGAGGGGGTGGGCCACGTACAAATATATGGAAAATATGCGTGACTCCAGTTAGCTCGGGGGCTTATAACTCGCGAACGGTTAAGCGGAAAGGGTTAAGCAGCCCACCGATCGAAAGCTTAAATCTTCGCCTTTAACATGGTATATGCGGCGTTTCAATCGACCGACGTCTTAACGGTCATATCCAAGCGAGAAGAAAGTTTGCCCGTTTTCCGAAAAACGGCCCCATTTTTCCAAAGGTCTGCTGTAGCCCAGGGAAGAGGCGGGGCCCCGAGCTGAAATAACCTTCGGAATCCTCATTTCAAGTAGATATTGATAGCATATTTCGGATTGCAAAAATTCGCATTCATGACGCCGGGACCAGTTGATTTGTGGCGGCGGGTCGGGGTCGCTCAATTTGGCCGTTTTTTCGCACTTTTTTCGCCACCGCACAAATCCGACTGTAGCTCCGGTGTCATTGGGCCGATCGAAACGCCGCATATATGAAACCTGATCTAAAAATTTTCCTCTTTCCAACGGATGTCACGCCGTGCCTGTGCGTGCTATAATACACGCACAGGAGCTGGAAATAGACGCACAGGTCGACTTTTCGAGCTCAAATTGGCGACACGTTTTCAGCCATAGCTCCGGTCACAGAGGGGGTTTCGGAAAAAGCAACTCTATGGTTTTAGATAACCCTTAGGGGTACCTAGCGGTGGTGCCAATTTTCAACTTAACCCCTTCTAAGTGGATTGCGGAATCGATTTTCTGTGTTGAAAAATATGCATTTTTCGGTTTTCCCATTTTAAAGGATTAAGAGCTCATTTTTTCGCAAAAGTAAGGTCATTTTTGAAATCTGCGTAAAATTTTACATCAGATAGGTCTATTTTCAACGGTCTTAATTTGCATTAATTTCTGAGATATGGCACTTTGCACACATAGTGCATTTTTGGCAGTACTGAGATCCCTCTTTATTGAGCATTTTGGCCCTGGGAAGGTCTGTGGAGGCATTGATCAACTTATTTTTTATGACATAGTGCTTTCTTGTCTTAACCCCCTTCGTAATCCCAGGCGTCCACCTGTCCCTAACCACCCAGCAAACCCCATCCGTAGATGGAGCAAACCCCGTCCATAGATGGGAGAATTAACAAACCCTGTCTATGGCCAGGGTTTGCCCCATCTATTGACGGGGTTTGCTGGGTGGTTATGGACAGGCGCCTGGGATTACGAAGGGGGTTAAGCGGCATCACATGCAGCAATGCGTGGTGAAAAATGGCATTTTGTGCTATTTCTATGCCACTGCGTTAGCTGTAATGGGCCAGTAGAGTGGAGCGCATTGCCTGCCTCTGTGCCTCGTTCATTTCCCAGCAAATTTCATATTTTTCACTTTTGAGGGGCCTATCTGATGTAAAATTTCATCCTCCTTCGATCTAACCCCACATTCTGGAGCCGATTTTGCATGTGTGAGGCAGTGCCCCAGTTAGACGATCCTGATTCCACTCCAAAATCGGCCTGCTCTGAGACACCTTCATTGTCTTTTCCTGTGCAATTTCGAATTCACTCATGTTCTGTAAAGAAAAGAGCATGGAACATGAGTGAATTCAAAATTTTGCAGCATGATGATGAAGGTGTCTCAGAGAAGGCCGAAATTGGAGCAGAATTGGGAGCTTCTAACTGGGGCGCTGCCTCACAGATGCAAAATCGGCTCCAGAATGTGGGGTTAGATCGAAGGAGGATGAAATTTGACATCAGATAGGCCCCTCAAAAGTGAAAAATATGAAATTTGCTGGGAAACGAACGAGGCACAGAGGCAGGCAATGCGCTCCACTCTACTGGCCCATTACAGCTAACGCAGTGGCATAGAAATAGCACAAAATGCCATTTTTCACCACGCATTGCTGCATGTGATGCCGCTTAACCCCCTTCGTAATCCCAGGCGCCTGTCCATAACCACCCAGCAAACCCCGTCAATAGATGGGGCAAACCCTGGCCATAGACAGGGTTTGTTAATTCTCCCATCTATGGACGGGGTTTGCTCCATCTACGGATGGGGTTTGCTGGGTGGTTAGGGACAGGTGGACGCCTGGGATTACGAAGGGGGTTAAGACAAGAAAGCACTATGTCATAAAAAATAAGTTGATCAATGCCTCCACAGACCTTCCCAGGGCCAAAATGCTCAATAAAGAGGGATCTCAGTACTGCCAAAAATGCACTATGTGTGCAAAGTGCCATATCTCAGAAATTAATGCAAATTAAGACCGTTGAAAATAGACCTATCTGATGTAAAATTTTACGCAGATTTCAAAAATGACCTTACTTTTGCGAAAAAATGAGCTCTTAATCCTTTAAAATGGGAAAACCGAAAAATGCATATTTTTCAACACAGAAAATCGATTCCGCAATCCACTTAGAAGGGGTTAAGTTGAAAATTGGCACCACCGCTAGGTACCCCTAAGGGTTATCTAAAACCATAGAGTTGCTTTTTCCGAAACCCCCTCTGTGACCGGAGCTATGGCTGAAAACGTGTCGCCAATTTGAGCTCGAAAAGTCGACCTGTGCGTCTATTTCCAGCTCCTGTGCGTGTATTATAGCACGCACAGGCACGGCGTGACATCCGTTGGAAAGAGGAAAATTTTTAGATCAGGTTTCATATATGCGGCGTTTCGATCGGCCCAATGACACCGGAGCTACAGTCGGATTTGTGCGGTGGCGAAAAAAGTGCGAAAAAACGGCCAAATTGAGCGACCCCGACCCGCCGCCACAAATCAACTGGTCCCGGCGTCATGAATGCGAATTTTTGCAATCCGAAATATGCTATCAATATCTACTTGAAATGAGGATTCCGAAGGTTATTTCAGCTCGGGGCCCCGCCTCTTCCCTGGGCTACAGCAGACCTTTGGAAAAATGGGGCCGTTTTTCGGAAAACGGGCAAACTTTCTTCTCGCTTGGATATGACCGTTAAGACGTCGGTCGATTGAAACGCCGCATATACCATGTTAAAGGCGAAGATTTAAGCTTTCGATCGGTGGGCTGCTTAACCCTTTCCGCTTAACCGTTCGCGAGTTATAAGCCCCCGAGCTAACTGGAGTCACGCATATTTTCCATATATTTGTACGTGGCCCACCCCCTCGGGGTGCAAGCTTATGGGATCTGCTAGTCCGCTGTGGCATGAATTGGCGCCTGGGAAGCTGTGAAGACTGATGCCGCTGCCCTTCCTCACCACTGTCAGCAAGTAGGCGCGTTTGGCATCGGTGTAGCTCTCGGTGGCGACAGGCGCTACTTGAAAGGAGCGCGCCAAGGCTCCAAACGGATGCAGCAGGCTAATGTCGGCTTTGCTCTTTACCTTCTTCGCTATCCACTGGGCACACTGAACTCGGCTTGGAGCTCGAACGCAAGCAACCACTGGCTTCAGGCGTTGACTTAGGAAGGCTGCAGCCATCTCCTCGCAGCTTTCCAGCTGCTCTGTGGGGTGGGGTGGTTTGGGTGTGTGTTTTTGTTGTTTGTTGTGTTTTTGGGGGTTTGTTTTTTTGTTTTTGGTGGTGGGTGTGTTGTTTGGTTTTTTTTTTGTGGGGTTTTTTTTTGTGGTGGTGGGGTGTGTTTTGTTGTTTGTTGGGTTTGGTTGGGGGTTTGGTTGGTGGGTGGTGGGGCGTTTTGGGTTGGTTTGGGTTTTTTTTTGGTTTGTTTGGTGTGGGTTTGTTTGTGGGGGGGGGGGGGGTGGGGGAGTGGTGCTTGGTTTGGTGGGAGGGAGGTGGAGCGCGTGTTGCTTTCGCTCTCGAGAGTGAGCGTTTTTTTTTTTTTTTTTTTTTGGCTGATCAGTCTTGCATGCTACGTGGTTTGCGTTAAGACGATCGGAAGCGGAGACAGTGTCGATTTCGTCCGCTATTTTGCGCGCTCGGACATGGATTTTCGGAGCAGACTGTCTTCTTTATTTTGAACCCGCACAGCTTGCCCTACAGATAGCTTTCCGGCACACTCACGAGCAGCAGAAGCCTCGGTCGCCATTAGTGAGTATGTTGGGATGCGGGGCATGAACTGGGGGCGTAGAAAAAAAATTGCGATTGCCTTGTGGGCGTACGGATGCGGGCTTTTGGTGTGGCGGTTTGTTTTTGCGTTTTTGGCTGTGCTGGGCTGGGTTGTGGGCGCGGTTTTCTTTGCAGAGAGCGTTTCTGTGGTTTTGTTTTTTGTGTGCCCGCCTGCTGGGCTGTTGTGCTCTTGTTAGCGTATACACAGTAGATTACCAGTGAAGCTCCTTCGTATGGTTGCTCGCTTGTACGGAATATTTTTTTTTTGCTTTTTCTGCAGGACGTCTGCTCATTGAGAATGTGCCGAGCAGGATGGCGGCCTCCCTTCCTCCGTGTGTGGTGCCTGCTGGGATGGACTGCGTTTCTCCCTGTCTTGGGCTGCTCTCGCAGCTACTCTCCCCTTTTCCGCTCGTGTGTTTTTCCCGCTTCTGTTGATCTTTGCTTTCGGCTTCTCTTGATGGCTGAGCGCCGAGCGTGGTTTCCCTCTGTGCATGATGTCACGCAGATGCGCGAGCGTAGCTTGCTTGGATGGAGGACAGACGAGGGGGTGGGCCACGTACAAATATATGGAAAATATGCGTGACTCCAGTTAGCTCGGGGGCTTATAACTCGCGAACGGTTAAGCGGAAAGGGTTAAGCAGCCCACCGATCGAAAGCTTAAATCTTCGCCTTTAACATGGTATATGCGGCGTTTCAATCGACCGACGTCTTAACGGTCATATCCAAGCGAGAAGAAAGTTTGCCCGTTTTCCGAAAAACGGCCCCATTTTTCCAAAGGTCTGCTGTAGCCCAGGGAAGAGGCGGAGCCCCGAGCTGAAATAACCTTCGGAATCCTCATTTCAAGTAGATATTGATAGCATATTTCGGATTGCAAAAATTCGCATTCATGACGCCGGGACCAGTTGATTTGTGGCGGCGGGTCGGGGTCGCTCAATTTGGCCGTTTTTTCGCACTTTTTTCGCCACCGCACAAATCCGACTGTAGCTCCGGTGTCATTGGGCCGATCGAAACGCCGCATATATGAAACCTGATCTAAAAATTCTCCTCTTTCCAACGGATGTCACGCCGTGCCTGTGCGTGCTATAATACACGCACAGGAGCTGGAAATAGACGCACAGGTCGACTTTTCGAGCTCAAATTGGCGACACGTTTTCAGCCATAGCTCCGGTCACAGAGGGGGTTTCGGAAAAAGCAACTCTATGGTTTTAGATAACCCTTAGGGGTACCTAGCGGTGGTGCCAATTTTCAACTTAACCCCTTCTAAGTGGATTGCGGAATCGATTTTCTGTGTTGAAAAATATGCATTTTTCGGTTTTTCCCATTTTAAAGGATTAAGAGCTCATTTTTTCGCAAAAGTAAGGTCATTTTTGAAATCTGCGTAAAATTTTACATCAGATAGGTCTATTTTCAACGGTCTTAATTTGCATTAATTTCTGAGATATGGCACTTTGCACACATAGTGCATTTTTGGCAGTACTGAGATCCCTCTTTATTGAGCATTTTGGCCCTGGGAAGGTCTGTGGAGGCATGGATCAACTTATTTTTTATGACATAGTGCTTTCTTGTCTTAACCCCCTTCGTAATCCCAGGCGTCCACCTGTCCCTAACCACCCAGCAAACCCCATCCATAGATGGAGCAAACCCCGTCCATAGATGGGAGAATTAACAAACCCTGTCTATGGCCAGGGTTTGCCCCATCTATTGACGGGGTTTGCTGGGTGGTTATGGACAGGCGCCTGGGATTATGAAGGGGGTTAAGCGGCATCACATGCAGCAATGCGTGGTGAAAAATGGCATTTTGTGCTATTTCTATGCCACTGCGTTAGCTGTAATGGGCCAGTAGAGTGGAGCGCATTGCCTGCCTCTGTGCCTCGTTCGTTTCCCAGCAAATTTCATATTTTTCACTTTTGAGGGGCCTATCTGATGTCAAATTTCATCCTCCTTCGATCTAACCCCACATTCTGGAGCCGATTTTGCATCTGTGAGGCAGCGCCCCAGTTAGAAGCTCCCAATTCTGCTCCAATTTCGGCCTTCTCTGAGACACCTTCATCATCATGCTGCAAAATTTTGAATTCACTCATGTTCCATGCTCTTTTCTTTACAGAACATGAGTGAATTCGAAATTGCACAGGAAAAGACAATGAAGGTGTCTCAGAGCAGGCCGATTTTGGAGTGGAATCAGGATCGTCTAACTGGGGCACTGCCTCACACATGCAAAATCGGCTCCAGAATGTGGGGTTAGATCGAAGGAGGATGAAATTTTACATCAGATAGGCCCCTCAAAAGTGAAAAATATGAAATTTGCTGGGAAATGAACGAGGCACAGAGGCAGGCAATGCGCTCCACTCTACTGGCCCATTACAGCTAACGCAGTGGCATAGAAATAGCACAAAATGCCATTTTTCACCACGCATTGCTGCATGTGATGCCGCTTAACCCCCTTCGTAATCCCAGGCGCCTGTCCATAACCACCCAGCAAACCCCGTCAATAGATGGGGCAAACCCTGGCCATAGACAGGGTTTGTTAATTCTCCCATCTATGGACGGGGTTTGCTCCATCTACGGATGGGGTTTGCTGGGTGGTTAGGGACAGGTGGACGCCTGGGATTACGAAGGGGGTTAAGACAAGAAAGCACTATGTCATAAAAAATAAGTTGATCCATGCCTCCACAGACCTTCCCAGGGCCAAAATGCTCAATAAAGAGGGATCTCAGTACTGCCAAAAATGCACTATGTGTGCAAAGTGCCATATCTCAGAAATTAATGCAAATTAAGACCGTTGAAAATAGACCTATCTGATGTAAAATTTTACGCAGATTTCAAAAATGACCTTACTTTTGCGAAAAAATGAGCTCTTAATCCTTTAAAATGGGAAAACCGAAAAATGCATATTTTTCAACACAGAAAATCGATTCCGCAATCCACTTAGAAGGGGTTAAGTTGAAAATTGGCACCACCGCTAGGTACCCCTAAGGGTTATCTAAAACCATAGAGTTGCTTTTTCCGAAACCCCCTCTGTGACCGGAGCTATGGCTGAAAACGTGTCGCCAATTTGAGCTCGAAAAGTCGACCTGTGCGTCTATTTCCAGCTCCTGTGCGTGTATTATAGCACGCACAGGCACGGCGTGACATCCGTTGGAAAGAGGAGAATTTTTAGATCAGGTTTCATATATGCGGCGTTTCGATCGGCCCAATGACACCGGAGCTACAGTCGGATTTGTGCGGTGGCGAAAAAAGTGCGAAAAAACGGCCAAATTGAGCGACCCCGACCCGCCGCCACAAATCAACTGGTCCCGGCGTCATGAATGCGAATTTTTGCAATCCGAAATATGCTATCAATATCTACTTGAAATGAGGATTCCGAAGGTTATTTCAGCTCGGGGCCCCGCCTCTT
Organism: Epsilonema sp. ZAB3_2; assembly: GCA_030247985.1. NCBI lineage: Eukaryota > Metazoa > Nematoda > Chromadorea > Desmodorida > Epsilonematidae > Epsilonema > Epsilonema sp. ZAB3_2. The sequence continues at coordinate 10,932 of JASAMW010002465.1, read as the reverse complement.
CCCTGGGCTACAGCAGACCTTTGGAAAAATGGGGCCGTTTTTCGGAAAACGGGCAAACTTTCTTCTCGCTTGGATATGACCGTTAAGACGTCGGTCGATTGAAACGCCGCATATACCATGTTAAAGGCGAAGATTTAAGCTTTCGATCGGTGGGCTGCTTAACCCTTTCCGCTTAACCGTTCGCGAGTTATAAGCCCCCGAGCTAACTGGAGTCACGCATATTTTCCATATATTTGTACGTGGCCCACCCCCTCGGCTCTAACTCTTCTTATTCCATCGGATGAAGGACAATTGCAAAAGCAGATGCTGGATTACTTTGGTTCTCGATTGCGAAAGATGAAGGATGTCATCTTGGAGGTATTTCTACATTGACTGTTTTAGATGATAGCCCATCGCCAAATGCGTCTCTCTGTGTCTGTGTGTGCTATCCCAGCGTTGCAATTTTAGCAGTGCAGCTTGGTCCTTTCGCAAGGTTGTGGCTCTGGTCAAATGACAGATTTTTTCACAGCTCTTGTGCTCTTGGAGACACTTAGTGGGAGTCAGGTCTTGGAGCGACTGCTGTCTGCGCAAAAGGTATGAATGATGATATCAATATGGAGGGTGGTGTGATTAGGGCTTAATTCGGGCCTGGGGAAATTCGGGATACTCCTGTGTTTTATCTTCGATTAGTAGAGGCAGACGACAAGTGAATCAGAAAAAATGCAATTTTCAGACAGATGAAAGTGCGAACGATGTACTTCGTTTCGTACCGTAGTATTATGCCTTAGTGCAATAGTTAGTGTCTATTGTGTTACAGAAGAAGCTCTCTTCCATATTCGAAGATGGTGATTTGAGTAGTCGGGAGCAGGTTTGCAACTGCGTTTCACTTCTTCAGTGGACTGTGCTGAGTGTGGACGCCTGTTTCGGGCGTTCTGGGGCAAATCAAGAGGAGCACAGCGCGCTTTTCACGCGATTGAACGCTGTACTGGGCGGAAACTGGCGACCAGGTAGGTATAACGCATCTCTCGTACATTTGTCGTTGTAATAGTAGGCCTACAGTTTGTCATCTATGTGGTGTCATTGTCAATCCTCATTCATTTGAGAGTTGTGTGCGAACTTTCAGAGCAGTGGCAAATCTACCTGAGTCGGCAAGGACGAATTCACAACATGGCACTGCCAACAGAAATCAAAGGTGCCTGCCTACCGTATTCAGCATGCAGCAGTTTATATTAGCAGTTCTTTTGTATTTCCTGTAGATTTTCATCCGTCGATGAAAGCTGTTCAGGATGTGACGAAGGCAGAACTTGAGAGTTCCATCTCTGCCTGGATCAAAGAGTACGTACAAAGTCGACACGTAACATATGAAATGGCTAATGTTGTTTGTTTGCCCATTTTATTGCAGGTGTTTGGATGTATCTCGTGAGCAGTTGAACACTTCTCTCGCCTACTTCCAGACTGTGGATGCATTGACGACACTAAAGAAGAGCGTCCTACAAGTGCTTCATGTATGTACGCGACGCTTCCATTATTTGGTGGGTGATTGGTTTGCGCAAATAAATAAATGTGTTCAGACTGTGGATGGGGATGCGTGGGAGCGTGCGTGCAGTCGCTCTCTGTCGTCTCCTCTGCCTCTTTGGGATGTCCTGATGGAGGAATTACTGAACAGGCGGCTGAAGGAGTTGGTGATGTTGCGTGTGGCGGACAGTTTCGCCGTTCTCGCGCAACCTGCAAGCGTTCATTCTGCCGTCCTGGACTTGTCCAGCTTTCTGTGGACTGAACTACAGTCTGACACCCCCAAACTCTCCGCCGATCTTCAGCCTGTCTCTACGCTCACGCTGAAGGCCAGAGGAATCACGCCGGAAGTCTACAGGTGAGCAAGCTGTACTGTACTAAATTGTGCTGCTGACCATGTGCCAACGCAGATGCTCGTACCGTACGTGTATGTACGTGTATGTATGTTGTGTTTTGTTGCAGCGTATGTCGCGCTTTGGACGCCACGCTGTGTGAACTGCAAGAGAGTTTGGAAAAGCATTTTGAAGTGGAGGCTTCGGATGCTTCTCGTGTACCGGGAAAACGCAGGCGTATCTGCTCCATGTCGGGCGAATTTCCAGAGATATGGAAAAGTCTATCCGACGCCTGCTCACAAGCTGTCTCCTCGTATATACCTGTGTTACAGTGCTCGCCCAGTTTTCTGTTGTATCCTTCAATTCATGTTTATGCCTTCTACTGTAGGTATTCTGATACTATCAAGAAGAAGATGGAGCCGACCAAGGCTGGACAAACTCATCAGCGGGATGAGATCCACACGTAGGAGATCGCACGCTTGCAATAGGGTGCGTAAAGTATGCATCTCCAGTGCAGTTGTTTTATTGAGTTTGTTGTAGACTGATTTGGTATGCGGAGGTGTGCTGGTGCTTGTGCGAGCTGTGTCCAAGTTTGAAGGCGTGTTTGGCCTATCAGCTGCAACAACAGCAAGCAGACGAAGCTTCAGTAGCTGTCAAAGGCAGCAGAAAGATGCAGGAGACTGAAGCCTGGACCAACACGAAATCTATGCTTACTGCCGTCGCGCTATTGGCTTACGAGTAAGCATGTTTGACGCAACCACTCTGGAAGAGTCCGTGGTGGTTATTCTTATGAGTAATTTTACTCTTAGGATCTGGAGCGAATGGGCCATTTCTTCGGCTCTGGCTGCGTGCGGTGCCTGCCCTACCTCGCTGTCTGAGTGGTTGTGTGAGGCGCAGGTATGAATCAACGAACACACGAGGGATGGAGTATTACGGCATTTGTATTCATGAATAACGTTGTCGCCATGTTGCTGTTGGGAATGTGTTGTAGGAATGGGAAGCGGTGGAGATCGAAGAAGAGACGGAGTCTGGGGAGAAGGTGGCGTCGCGTCTCCTCGTGCCTTCGCAGTGCTCCCGTCATCTTCACGTCTTCTTTCTTTCACTCTGCTCCGCTGTGGATTCGGTCGGATCGCATCGATTGCCAAAGTGAGTGGCCAGCTTGTAAAACCTGTCCATTTGCAGCTGCCCTGTGCCCAGTGCAACTTGTGTTTAGACAAGCGCTGCGAGTGTTTGTGAGTGGGGCACTGTCACGCCTGATCACTTGGCTGGAGGAGGCAGAAGCCAAGGTCAGTTTGAAGCAGAAGCAGGCGCTTCAACTGCTGTTGGATGTACGCGTGGCTACTGGGATGCTGGGCTGGAGTTGGCAGCAGAAAGCTGCCCGGCCGCCTCAGCAGCAACTGGCTGGAGGCGGAGAAGAACAGCAGCAAGCCAGAGTCAACGCGCTCGTGCGAAAACTGCAATCTCACGTGGATCCCTTTGATTTGGATGTGCTCACGCCTCATCTCAAGAAGAATGTCAACAAATTGCTGCACAAGACAAGTGTAAGCAATAATTGCTTGCAATACATTACTGCCTCAGAGAGTAAAGCGAAGTGTCCGCTAACGCTATGCGTCCTTCCTTGTAAGTGTTAGGCTGCTTATTTACGTACATATGTAATATGTGGGGTTGTGTGTATATTGTGCAGTTGATGTACGGCGTGTTGTCGACTGACTCTGGGACGTGGCGCCCGCCTGCTGGGAAGGCGGCGTCCAGTGTGAGCGGAAGTGGATCCGAACAACCGCAGCTTCTTCCGTCTGCTTCCGGTATCAATCGTTTCCAACTACTGCCAGTGGCTGCCGCTCCGCACACCTCCAAGGCGGACAAAGTAAGCATACTGTGAGCACTACTGGCGTACCATATGCAAGTTAGCCATTGTAAGTTGTGCACCATGCTCAGCTGGTATGCTTGGGGTTACTCTTGCTTCATTGTTTGTTTACGCTTGCGCCTGTGCATGTCGTACATGCCTGTACATACGCAGGTCAGGTAGTACGTAGGTACATAGTGTATAACGGCGCCAATTTTCTTACAGACCTTGATAATTGGAGCGCCAGGCCAGGTCAATTATCCTGCACGTTCCGGCTCACAAACGACGCTGAAATCGGCGGTAGGGCGCGAAGCAGTCATTCCTAAGTCCGGATCAGGCACCGCACTCTCCTCCTTCTACGATAAAATATCCAGCGGTTGGTTTGGCATGTAGCGTAGCGGTGTTTTGCTCTTCATGAGTTCGTGTTTCTGTGATACTGTCTCTGGTGGCTGTGAATACTACGTACAGTAGTTACTGTATGTGCCTTTCTGGAGTAAACGATTGAGCGGCTGAGGGCTCCTCTTCTTCTCAAAATACACCATCATCAATGGTCGCATCTTTTGCGTACTCTATGGACCGATTGTGCATTTTTTGCTAGGGATGTAGAGTTTACTTTGTTTGCAGCAAGATGGACGAACGGGATCGGTTGGCTAAGTATGGAGTTGGTGCTATCACTCGCATCAAGGTTTCCAACTTCTTGACTTACTCTGCGATGGAAGTAAAGCCAGGGCCAAGTCTCAACGTTATTATTGGACCAAATGGAGCGGGTCAGTTGGTTTTAAGTCTTATTAACAAACCCATACTGAATATGGCCGGCACAACTATAAGTACAAATTATAATTCTAGGACCCATGTATTATTTATCTCGAGAACTACGCGACGTAGAGCAAAGCGGTCAAAACTTCCACGGATAACTTTAGCTCGCCTCTCCAATAAAAAAAACCGTTTGTCTCCAGCTGCTCTGTGTGTCGAGATCTCGCCAAATTCCTTCAGCACTGAAATCGTGTCACCTTTCGGCAGACGCTAAACCACGCAAACCACGACACCCTACGACCCTGTACGCCCGATGCGCATTTTCATCGTCTTCATCACGTATGCTTATTTCTGCCATTTTGATTTTTCGGGAGTTTGCGAGGTTTAGAATTGCCCAATGGTGACGCCCGATTTGGCCGATTTTAGTACTGAAGAAATTTGGCGAGATCTCGAAACATAGAGCAGCTGGAGAACAAACGGTTTTTTTTTTGGAGAGGCGAGCTAAGTTATCCGTGGAAGTTTTGACCGCTTTGCTTATGTCGTGTAGTTCTGAGATAAATAATACATGGGTCCTAGAATTATAATTTGTACCTATAGTACAGTGGGTTTGTTAATAAGACTTCAAAACCAACTGACCGCTCCATTTGGTCCCGTGACTGACGTCAAGCTTGCACCTGGCTTTACTTCATAAGAGTGAGTCGAGAGTTGGAGCCTAGATGCGAGTGATGGCCCAACTCCATACTCCGTTCATCTTGCTCAACAAAGTGATCTACATGCACAATCAGTCCATAATGCGACCATTGATGATGGTGTATTTAGAGAAGAACTCGCGCCGCTAATACGTTTCTCCCAGAAAGGCATGCAGTAACTACTGTACGTAGTATTCACAGCCACCAGACAGTATACACAACACAAAACGCGCTACGCATGCCAAACCAAGGAGCCGCTGGATAATTTATCGTAGAAGGAGGAGAGTGCGCGGTGCCTGGTGCAAAACTAGGATCGTTCCGCGCCACCGACTTGCGTCGTTCTGAGCCGGAACGCAGGATAATTGACCTAGCCTAGCGCTCCATCCCAAGGTCTGTAAGAAAATTGGCGCAAGGTTATACATGTACCTACGTACTACATATGTACAGTACAATACACAGGCGCAAGCGTAAAGCAAGAGTAACCCCAAGCCAGGCTGAGCATGGTGCACAACTTACAATGGCTAACTTAGTATGGTACGCAGTGCTCACCACTACCTGCTTACTTTGTCCGCCTTGGAGCGCGCGGCGGTAGTTGGAAAACGATTATGCCGGAAGCAGACGGGAAAAGAAGCTGGGCCTTTTCGATCCAGCTTCCCGCTGCCCGGGGCTGGACGCCGCCCTCCCGCGGTACGCCTCCGTCCCGGCCTGGTGTCGACGACGCGCCGCATCGACTGCAGCGAGCTACCGCGCCGACCCCACATATTACAGTATGTTCGCTAATAGCGGCCTAACATTTACAAGGAAGAGGACGCATAGCGCGCTTCGGTTTACTCTCTGGGCGGGGCGGTATTGCAAGAGTATTTGCTCACTTTGTACTTGTCCAGCAATTTGTTGACATTCTTCTTGAGATGAGGCGTGAGCCGCATCCGATCGAAGGATCCACGTGGGGTTCCGCAGCGGAGCGCGTCGCTGCTGGTTGCTGCTGTTCTCGGCTGCTGCTCGAGGCGGCCGGCCGCGTTCTGCTGCAGCCCGCCAGTAGGCCACGCGCGTACATCCAACAGGGGGTTGGACACTGCTTCTGCTTCAAACTGACCTTGGGTTCCTGCCTCCTCCGGCCGAGTGAGTTGACGCGCTGCGAACACTCGGCAGGGCGCGGGGCGCAAGACCTGGGCTGGGCACAGGCGGGGCTGCGTGGACAGTTTTCAGCTGGCCCCGCTACTTTGGCAATCGGAGTGCGATCCGACCGTGGCGGGGCGGAGCAAGTGAAAGAAGAACGTGAAGATGACGGGGAAGCCTGCGAAAGAACGCGGACGCCACCTTCCTCCCCGGGTCCGGTCTCTTTCTTGCCCACCGCTTCCCTGCGACGCGTCTCCCGACACGCAGCATGGCGACAAGCGTTATTCAGTGGAAATCCGAATCCGTGGTGCCCTGCGTGTGTGTTCGTTGATTTGGCTGCTGCGCGCGCGCAACCGGCTCAGGACAAGAGTCGCCGCCGCCCCGAAGGAGGCCCCATTGGCTCCCAGATCCTAAGAGTAAAATTACTCATAAATTAACCACCACTTCCAGAGTTGCGTCAAACATGCTTACTCGTAAGCCAATAGGCGCAGTTAGGCCGTGGTCACTAGGGTCCCAGGCTTCGGTCTCCTGCATCTTTCCTGTGCCTTTGACAGCTACTGAAGCTCGGTCTGCTTGCTGTTTGATTTGCACCTGGACAGCTCGCGGGGCGCCCCACACCTCCGCCGGCAAAGTGCGTCTTGCAGACAAACCGATAAAACAACTAGCTGGAAATGCCGGTGCTTTACGCCCTATTGGTGGTGATCTACTCGTGTGATCCGCTGATATGGGGGTTTGTCCCAGCCTTGGTCGGCTCCGGTCCTCCTTTGATGGGTAGGGACAGTAGAAGGCATAAACAGTGAATTGAAGGATACGACGGGAACTGGGCGGGGCGCTGTAACACAGGTATGGCGAGACATGCACAGGTCGATAGTGGACACATGGACACGGTACACGAGAAGCATCCCGAAGCCTCTTCCAAACTCTCTTGCAGTGGCGCGGCGTGGCGTCAAAGCGCGACAGTACGCTGCAACAAAACACAACATACATACACGTACATGCACGTACACGCGCGTCTGCGGGGTAAATGCATAGCAGCACAATTTTAGTACAGTACAGCTTGCTCGCTGTGAGATTTCCCAGCGTCATTGCTCTGGCTTTCAGCGTGAGCGTAGAGAGCAGGTCGGCGGAGAGTCCAAGATTGTCGGTGTCAGTTTCAGTCCACAGAAGTGAGTCCAGGACGGCAGATGGACGCTTCCACCCCGCGCGGAGAACGGCGAACGCGAGCATCCACCCATCCTTCAGCCGCCTGTTGCTGTGATTCCTCGGGGGGGGGGTCCAAAAGGAAAAGAGCAGACGACAGAGAGCGAAAGCGAGCCCTCTCCCGCACATGCCCCATCCACAGTCTGGGGACGCCCGTTGATTTTCGCGAAGGCAATCACCGGCCGAGTTAAGGAAGCGTCAGGCCTGCGTACGTGAAAAAAAAGGAGGGCGCTCCTTTTTCAGTGACGTCCGATGCATCCCCACAGTCTGGAGAAAAGAGAAAGAAGTGTTCAATTGCTCCGCGAGGTACATCCGAACCCCTGCAAAGAAATGGGCAAACAAACAACATTAGGCCATTTCCATTACATGTTACGTGTCGACTTTGTCCGTACTCTTTGAGTCCAGGCAGGGATACAAGTTTGCTCGCCCTCCCTCACATCCTGAACAGCTTTCATCAACGGATGAAAATCTACAGGAAAGACAAAAGAACAGCAGGTCCCGGCTGCCGCATGGTGAAGTGCATTAGGGAGCCACCTTTGATTTCTGTTGGCAGGTACGAGTGCTGTAAATTGCGTCCCTTGCCAACTTAGGTAGATTTTCGACTGCTCTAAAAGCTCGGACACAACTATTAAATGAATAAGGAGAGGTAGATAACACCACAGAAATGAGGAACTGTAGGCCTACGGGGGGAACGACAAAGGGACAAGGGGGGCATTATCCCTACCTGGTCGCGCGTTGGCACCCAGTTCAGGCGTTCAATCGAGTGAAAGGCACACTGTGAGCGTATTGGGTAGCAAAACACAAGAAACAGGCGTCTCCACTCAGGGGGGTCGCCTGAAGGAATGAAACGCAGTTAGGAGACCTAATGCCCAAGCTAGTCAAATCACCATACTCCGAATATCCAAAAGAGCTAGTACTGTAACACAAACTCAGAGACGAGAGTCTTGCACTAACCCATAATACTTCAATACGAAACGAAGTCCTCTTCTCGCACTTTCATCTGTCTGAAAATTGCATTTTTAAAGGTTCACTTGTCATTTGCCTTAGGGGATCGAAGATCACAGTGCTCCCCACCGAAATTAATCGCCACCACCCTCCATATTGATATCATCATCATACTTTTGCGCAGACAGCAGTCGCTCAACCTAGCTAAGCCTCCGAGTCAAAAGAATCTGTCAAGTAACAAGCCACAACCTACGAAAGGACCAAGCTGCACTGCTAAAAATTGGTACCTATCACACACACAGACACAGAGAGAACGCGTTTGGCGATAGACTATAAAAACAGTCAATGTAGAAAATTGTCCCAAGTGACATCCTTCATCTTTTCGCAAATCCAAAGTAATCCAGCATCTTGCAATTGTATTTAGTGCGATGGAATAAGAAGAGTTGAGCCAAAGAAATAGGCCACGTACAAATATATGGAAAATATGGCTTTTCCCGGTTAGCTGGGGGCTTATAACTCGCGAACGGTTAAGCGGAAAGGTTAAGCAGCCCACGATCGAAAGCTTAAATCTTCGCCTTTAACATGGTATATGCGGCGTTTCAATCGACCGACGTCTTAACGGTCATATCCAAGCGAGAAGAAAGTTTGCCCGTTTTCCGAAAAAACCGGCCCCATTTTTTCCAAAGGTCTGCTGTAGCCCCAGGGAAGGGGCGGGGCCCCGAGCTGGAAATAACCTTCGGAATCCTCGTTTAAGTAGATATTGATAGCATATTTCGATTGAGAAAATTTCGCATTCATGACGCCGGGACCAGTTGATTTGCTGCGGCGGGTCGGGGTGGCTCAATTTGGCCGTTTTTTCGCACTTTTTTCGCCACCGCACAAATCCGACTGTAGCTCCGGTGTCATTGGGCCGATCGAAACGCCGCATATATGAAACCTGATCTAAAAATTCTCCTCTTTCGAACGGACGTCATGCCGTGCCTGTGCGTGCTATAATACACGCACAGGAGCTGGAAATAGACGCACAGGTCGACTTTTCGAGCTCAAATTGGCGACACGTTTTCAGCCATAGCTCCGGTCACAGAGGGGGTTTGGAAAAAGCAACTCTATGGTTTTAGATAACCCTTAGGGGTACCTAGCGGCGGTTCCAATTTTCAACTTAACCCCTTCTAAGTGGATTGCGGAATCGATTTCTGTGTTGAAAAATATGCATTTTTCGGTTTTCCCATTTTAAAGGATTAAGAGCTTCATTTTTCGCAAAAGTAAGGTCATTTTTGAAATCTGCGTAAAATTTTACACCAGAAAAGTTGATTTTCAACGGTGTTAATTTGCATTAATTTCTTGAGATATGGCACTTTGCACACATAGTGCATTTTTGGCAGTACTGAGATCCCTCTTTATTGAGCATTTTGGCCCTGGGAAGGTCTGTGGAGGCATGGATCAACTTATTTTTTATGACATAGTGCCTTCTTGTCTTAACCCCCTTTGTAATCCCAGCATTCCACCTGTCCCTAACCACCCAGCAAACCCCATCCGTAGACGGAGCAAACCCCGTCCATAGATGGGAGAGTTAACAAACCCTGTCCTATGGTCAGGGTTTGCACCCATCTATTGACGGGGTTTGCTCGGTGGCTGTGGACAGGCGCCTGGGATTACGAAGGGGGTTAAGCGGCATCACATGCAGCAATGCGTGGTGAAAAATGGGATTTTGTGCTCATTTCCATGGCTCACTGCGTTAGCTGTAATGGGCCAGTAGAGTGGAGCGCATTGCCTGCCTCTGTGCCTCGTTCATTTCCCAGCAAATTTCATATTTTTCACTTTTGAGGGGCCTATCTATGTAAAATTTCATGTTCCTTCGATCTAACCCCACATTCCAGAGCCGATTTTGCATGTGTGAGGCAGTGCCCCAGTTAGACGATCCTGATTCCACTCCAAAAATCGGCCTGCTCTGAGACACCTTCATTGTCTTTTCCTGTGCAATTTCGAATTCACTCATGTTCTGTAAAGAAAAGAGCATGGAACATGAGTGAATTCAAAATTTTTGCAGCATGATGATGAAGGTGTCTCAGAGAAGCAGTTTTTGGAGCAGAATTGGGAGCTTCTAACTGGGGCGCTGTCTCACAGATGCAAATATCGGCTCCCGGTGTGAGGTTGGGGGAAGGAGGATGAAATTTGGGCATGAAGTAGGGGGGGGATAAGTTGAAAAATATGAAATTTGCTGGGAAAGGAGCGAGGCACAGAGGCAGGGCGGATCTCAGCTCCGCTTAACTGGCGGGGGTAGGGCTAAGCGCAGTGAGCCGTGGAAATAGCACAAAATGCGATTTTCACCAGCGCATTGGTGCAGGTGGGTGCCGCTTGACCCCCCCTTCATAATCCCAGGCGCCTGTCCATAACCACCCCAGCAAACCCCGTCAATCAATGGGGCAGAAGAGTCCTGGCCGTAAGACAGGGTTTCTTTAATTCTCCCATCTATCGAGACGGGGTTTGCTCCATCTACGGATGGGGTTTGCTGGGTGGTTAGGGACAGGTGGATATGGGATTACGAAAGCACTATGTCATAAAA
>JASAMW010002464.1:0-115218 GCA_030247985.1 Epsilonema sp. ZAB3_2 | reverse complement strand
TTCGACCTTTCTGGCTTCAAGGTATAACTGAAGGGCGGGATTTGTCTTTTACAATAGTTCCATAGGCACACAAAAACTTGAATGGACCTCAAGAAAACCTCATTGAAATTTAACGAACCTTAATTAATTTTTTTGATGAATTTGAGTTCGAGTTCAAGTTCAGGTTCTCAAAAATTTCCCATTTGAGTTCAAGTTCGGTTCAGGTTCACTAAAAAATTAAGGTTTTTTCGAGTTCGAGTTCAGGTCGAACCTATATTATACTACAACATACATACTATAGTGCAGTAGGCTACAGTTCATAATATTGAAATGCTTGTGCAGTACTCACGTGGACACTTTTTGCCTACATACATGCTTGTACCTCTTCGTACGATTTCAGTGGGTAGGGGTTTCCTCTTACAGACTGGAGACTGAAATACAGTAGTGGAATTGCGCGCCCGGTGTTACCCAGAAGCCAGAAGGCTTTCAACTTACATATAGTTGAAACATCCTACTGTCATCGAAATGCTGTTCTCTGGAGAAAGGACAGAGCAAGCGCTCGGTATCTGACTGAACCCGAGTTATCTGCAAATAGAAGTCCACTGCTACAAATTTCCTTGTTCAAAAAGCACAGCATTGCCATGCTGTCTGTGCGTATTGACCTCCTGTCTACAATGAGGCAATCATAGCCTTGCACCATTTTCTTTTTACAAAATGAAGGTTACCAAACAAAACGTGCAATTTGAAAATGCAAAAATCTTACTGTAAAGGTCGGTGTATAGCCCGATACCGTGTATTGCCCGATCCCGTGTATAGCCCGCCCAATAATTTGGCTTATATACTTTTGGCCCGTATATAGCCCGATATCGGGCTGTGCAAAGAACTGCGTTTACAAGGCTTTATTCGCAGCATTGTAAGTCAAGAACCACAAAATGTGTGGCCTGTGTAGCTGAAAATAGTAGGCTGAACATTGACTATGGCATTTAGGGTGAAAATTGGAGCAAAAATGAGTAGATGGTCAAAAGTCCCTTGTATAGCCCCCCATGTAAGAGCGTGTGCAAAGGTTTGCACCACAACTGGCCACCAATGACTACCAATCCAGCTACTTTGAATTGCTGGAGAAGCTTGATTGGAAGTCATTGGCCCAGATATGCTTTGAGCGCCAACTGACTACCATCCTCAAGTACCAACACAAAGTTCGCCACCTCCCAGCCGATGTCCTAGTTGCTGCGTCCCCTCCTCCCCAAGCTAGACGGGCATGTAGGGGTTCTAGTCACAGTATGCAGGTACAGGTGTCCAGTCCAATGGCGCGCTGCTTCCCCTAGATTCCCCAGCCCCAACGGACCGTCCCTTCCCCTTCACAGTGCTGTGAAGCTTTGGAACCGTCTTCCCACATGTCTCTTCTCCCGCCCTTTTCAGCACTCCCTAGCCTAGCTACTTTTCGCAGTGCTATACTGACTGGGACTCTCTTCCCAGATATGGAGCAGAGTGAGTCTGATCGTAGTGATGGTGGTCGGCACGCATTCCTGTACTGGGCCGCTTTTACTCTACCGTGTGAGCATACTGTAACCTGCCCGCCCACAGACCAGGACCGTGTTTTATCCTGCCATTACTTATGTTGGTGGCAACACTCTTTTGGATACGACGTTTGCTGATTGTGTTGCATTGCTTGTCTTTCTATTATTGTACTGTACCTATTACATAGACAATGTATATAAGTAAAGTATGGTCGGTCAGCCACTATGGGCATGCCAAAATTTTGCCCTTCCTTGGTATCACCTGTCCATTTGGTTTGTTTTACCAATAAAAGATTCTGTTGTTGTTTTGGAAGAACCAAATACTGTGCCATTGTGAAGAAAATTGAAGAACTCATCCGTAGAGTGCTAACTTCGAGTTTAGCCCCCTTAGTGAAAAAACGTGAATTTTTGTGTCCAAAAGTTCGAGCTTTCATAACTTCCTTGGTAGAAGGAGTACAGGTGTAGAAGCCTTAGCTACCAAATGTAAAAGAGCGTACTGAAATCGAACGCTTCGTTGAGGAATGAGAGGCAGAAATTTTACACGAATCCTACTAATTATTAGGCAATAGGCAATTAGATAGATAGTAGGATAGTAGGTGCAATATAATGCATTGATTGCATTCTTTGATTACACAGTACACAATGCATGGACTTTCTATTTTTCTAAATCACGCAGTATGGTTTGCTAGTTTGCTTAGTTTGGAAAGTTTGCTAATTAGGGTGCCCCAGCCAGTTGGCCCTTGGCTTGGCTTGGGACTTCTTGTGTTTATCATCGTGATTTGTCGCTATTTTGCTATGCAAATTTTTTAGCAAAACTATTCCAAACCGACGTAATTTGCATTTACACAGCGCCCACCTGCTCTACGACAAGCCTTTTACTTGGCTTTTTTTGAAAAAGTATTGGGTGGGCTTCTCATTTACTGCATCTGTCATCCGTCGCATTTTCGTAAAGGCCACGTACTCCTAGAACTTGCCCTCCGCTTCGCTACGCGGAGTAGAGCGCGCTCAGCGAAGCAAAGCGCGCGCTCTAGAAGTACGTGCAAAATCAGAAGAAACGGCAGGCGGAAGGAGGCGGACGACAGAAGAAGAAAGAAACAATAATAAGGCACAGACTTCTAGAGGTTACACGGACATAGCACTCTATTTTGATACTGGCCATCACGTGGGAGTCTATGCACATACATAACGTGTGGAACATAGGACAGCTTTTACATTCCTGAACACAACAGCACAAAATTGGCTTTGAATGAGCTTTGTTATGTACGTTGTCATATAGAAAAATATCGCCTTCCATTCTATCCAGCTTTTACATAAAGTCTAAGCTGTATACTTACCTGAAGGGATGCCTATTATCTCACATCCTACATAGCGCACTCACTGCTACCATGCAGGGCACTCACTGTGTATGCGAATGAAGGATAACAGCATGTAACAAGACCAATTTCACACATCACAAATCACCTAGTATCCAAGCAATTATATTGATAAGAAGAATATAGTGCAAATCACAACTTGGATGATCCACTGGACAGCTTTTTGACCTTCATCATTTCGCGTTTGATCGATCCTGAGCTTTGAAACATATAAGAATTGTCAAGATCAATTATCAGTGAGGAGTATGATGCGGAAATCGTTTTCCTTTCTTCTCCAAAAAACCGCATCTTTTTCTGTGGAGCATGTGTCGAGATATCTCACTCAGAAGATTCCCAGCTTGAACTCCCACGTGTTGAAAGATAGCCGTTCCATTCGGAATCTCACCCTCGTTGCCCACACAAAAAAAATAAATTCGTGGAGTCCTATGTCCGCCTAAGCTCTCTAGAAGTCCGTGAATAAGGAGAGCGAGCGAAGTAAATAAAGCGAACATTGCCTTTCCATCTCGATTTTCGGAGAGCACAAAGAAAGATATGGCGACTGGAGGCGATGTTATTGATGTAGATATTGACGAAGACTTTGATGAAACCGAAGGTCTGTTCTGTCAAATTTCAAATATTGTATTTTCGCGTACGTACATACGTTTACATGCGTACGTAATAGTGTGATCGATTAGTGGCCCGGGATCACTTTTGTACTTAGGTTTAGGTAATCCTGTTCCAGCGCACGAGTTTGTGTAGGAATAAGTGCTGCTTTTAGCTTTCCGCTCTAGGAGTATGAGTATGTGGGAGCAACGTAGCGGAAGCTAACAGCAACATTTATTGCTGCCAACGAACCGGGATCACTTCACTATGTGTCCACTTGTAGACCACACCTATTTCGACATTTGTACAAAGTCTATGCACGAAAGTCGTGTATTTTTAGAGTCATTGGATCAGCTTCGTAGTAAAGCCACGAAGAAAAAGGGACGCGGGTTCGGGCAAGGTAAGTGAAGAGCAAGTCGCTGCTTTCCATGTGTGTACACGTCATGATTATCTGATATATTATGGTGTGTTGCAGAAGCTCTTCACGACGATGAGGCGTTACAGTACGAAGGCATGGAAACGGAGGAGAACGAGGGACCCGGTCCGCAACGCTGTAAGATGCTCATCCTTCATCGGTTCTGGCTTTGCATATGTACTATATGCTTACAAGCGTGTGCTTTGCTTTGCAGCTGTGGAGGGCTGGATTCTGTTTGTGACTGGCGTGCATGAAGAAGCGCAGGAAGAAGATGTGTACGAACTTTTCATTGAATTTGGAGAGATAAAGAACATGCATTTGAACCTGGACAGACGCACCGGATTCCTCAAGGTATCGTATGTACCGTATTTTTAGGTGTACTGTATAGCGCCCGGAAGCACGGGCATATAATTTGAGGTCAAAATAGGCTTTTTTAGTACAAAGCATATGGGGAGCTATGCACCAGGGGGATAGGCCTATTCATAGGACAACGGTTATGTTTTGCCAATGGGAGGTTATTCACCATGTGGATATATAGTTCATTAGGATATAGATACAGTACACTTCCAAATAGGTTACTGCATTCATTCTGTTACTGCATTCATTCATGTTACTGCATTCGGAGCAATTCTGGCCGGCTGTAAGTAGGGCCACTCTAACCTTTCTTCAGCTAGTAGGGAGAAACTTCTTATTGAAGCGGATGATTCATTCAAATAAATGATAAGAATCATTTTGGTGTTGTGTTGATCAATAATTTCTTCCTGCCCAACTGGAGATGGGTTAGTTGTCCTCAATCAATGCGTACGACAGTACTGTACTTTTCTGTGCTAGGGTTATGCTCTGGTGGAGTATGAGACGTACAAGGAGGCGCAAGCTGCCATGACCAAACTGAATGGCTCTGAACTCCTGGGAAACAAAATCACCGTCGATTGGGCATTCGTCAAAGGCGGCGCCAAAAAGTACGCAATTGCTTATCACAGTGCGTACATTATACATGTACGTACATCCGTACTACTTACGTACATGCACACGTATGTACGTACATGAGTACGCACATACATACGGAGTATTTGAATTTGTTTCAGGGGAAAGCGAAGGCGATAGTAGTGGAGAAACTTGCATATGGTTGGCCGCGTCCCTCCTTGTTACCATTCGTCGAGCATACGCGTATATTCAGGTGTACCTATTTGAGTACCTATTTGTAAGTTTTGTTGTGTGGTACAATATGTCCGTATGATATGAAATTAGCCGTGGTACCTACTTACGTGAATACGATCGTATCTACTGGCAAACTGAATGCGTAATTTTCCGCATATTGTAAGCTCATTGCAACCCCTTTTCAAGTCTTCTTTGAATACAGCTATACTTGTTGTGTGAGGCCATGGCAGTAAAATTTTGTTGATGCTTGTTTGCTGAATTGAATGGCGATGGAGTAAAGGTTGCAAGAGCCAACGCAGTTCTGCTATTTTACGAAAATAAGGGATGCAGGCAGGAGCATATACACGCACTCTTGTCTGTTAGTGCTGACCAGATGCCCAACCTGCAGGCAGAGGTTATACAATGTACGGCAATTTAGGCTTTTATATGTGTTATACCATCTACGCACAATGGATAGAGACAGCGACATGCTCAGTTTCTTTGGTACGGAACTGGAAGAACTTCAAGATGAAAGTAAGAGTAAAAGCTGCGTGCATACCTTATATCTGGTTTTTCAGTCGCGACACCAATCACAAACAACACAGTACCGTATCAGTAAGTAGTATTAGTGTACTTTGTTTTGTACATGGTGGCGTAATGGAACGGGTGGGGTGGCGTTGTTGTGTAGGCGAGGGCATCTCTAAGAAGCCGCTGTCGGTGGAGAATCAGATAGTGACTGATGAGCGAGGACGCCGTCGCTTCCATGGCGCCTTCACCGGCGGCTTCTCTGCCGGCTACTTCATGTCGGTGGGCTCGAAGGAAGGCTGGACGCCGCAGTCCTTCAAATCCACTCGAACACAGCGAGTGGGACACGAAGCCAGGAGACCCGAGGATTACATGGACGATGAGGTAGCCCCACTGTCAGCTGCGCATATGCACGTAGTCGGCTACATTCGTACGTGTCGTGCATGGGAAGCTATTGGAAAAAAGGCAATTGTGTAGGACTTGGGTGAATTTGGCATCGCACCGCGACGAGTGAGACCAACAGCCCAGTTCGAATCGAGTAGCAGAGTGAAAAGGCCTGGAGCAGAAGAAGCGCTTCTCACCGGTCGTCGTCCTCCGTCCGCATCGGTCGAAAAGCGACCTTTGCCATCTACAGCAACAGAGCATGACGGGGATATCGTACGTCCGTACAGGTGAGAGATTCTGTCCGCTCTTACTACTCAACTGTGGCATAGTACGGACGATGGTTGTTGGTGTTCTTTCGCAGTGGTGAGTCAGTGGGAGTGGGAATGTTGCGGAGGATGGGTTGGCGTCCGGGTGAAGGAGTGGGAGCAAAAGTCGGCCTTGCGCAGAAGATAGGCCAGAAGAAGAAAATCTACGGATGCCAACTGCCGCCTACCGATGCCGATGAAGCTACGCCTGTAAGCTCGACCCCTTCTCTTGCGAGCTAATCGGGCCGGCGTAGTTCGGGTCAGGCCTACCTGTTTTCGTTTGAAAAACAAATCGGCGTGTAGCTGTGTGCAAACCACGACGTTGACTAATTTGTTGCCTACTCAACAAGAGATTGGGCTGGGCGGCCCGAACTACCCAACAGTCCTGCACAATCCTGCGTATTTTGCTGAAACCGAATGGTGCGGTCTTTTTAGGAGGAAGTTGAAGAGATGTCTGCTGGCATTGTTTTCGCTCCTGACGATGTGGCTTACGTAGAGTTGAAGGACAAGCAGGACTTGCACGGACTCGGCTATCACGGAATCAGCAGCCACGCTCCTGCTGCTTCTTCTTCTTTCTCCTCGGCTTTACCGGCTCAGAACAAGGAGCGCCACCACAAGAGCAGGAAAGGAATGTGGGGACAGGTCAGTCCACCCAGACCACTACATACATACATACATTACGGCTCCCTCCCGCGCAATGTGATCCAGCCCTATCTGAAATGTGTACGTAAATAAATGCGTGCTCGTCTGTGCAGGCATTTGGCGTTGGCGCTTTCGAAGAAGAAGATGAAGATGTCTACGGCTCCGTGGATATGAGCAAATATGATTACGTACTAGACACTCCAACACAGGCCGAACCCAGACACAGTAAAGTCGAGCATTTTCTATTGGGTATACATACACAATACGGAATTGCACTTTCACAATGTTCTTAGAGCAGACAATTTTGTTGCGGCCAGGTGTTGTGGACGAGAGCTTCTGTGAGGCGAAGGACAGCGTGAGTGGGGGGAAGCAGTTCGCGCCTCCTCGACTGCCTTCCGGCTTCCAACCGCGTCACACGCCTATCCTGCTCAAGGAGGAGACAGTGCGCGCAGAGCTGAGAGCACTCGGCAGCAAACTGAACCCTGTACAAAGAGCGCGGCTGCTGGACGAGTCCTACTCGATCATGTCCCTACTGAAGCCGGAAGACAGAGAGAAGCTGCGAGCGGGCGACAGCAGACGCCAGCAAGTGAGCAGAGTAAAGACAGAACCAGAAGAGGTCACCGACAGAGGAGAGGATGGCGACAGAAAAGTCTTCTCTTCCGACTCCGCCAAACAGAAGCGCTTTCAGCTCTACTTGGGCTTCTTGGAAAAAGGTACGATTGCATGCACTGAATTTGCATAGGATTCATTGAATACAGTAATGCGCCTACACTCTTGAACCTTCAAAACGCACCACGTACGTATTGAACGGGAATGGTATAGGTACAGACAGGGTAGGTGTTTGCTGTGCTAGGTTTGAACATGCCTCAGCCGGTGGACTTGACGGAGTGGGAGTGGGAGGAGGAGCAGAAGACATACCGCGAGTTCATTCCGTTGCGCTTGCGCGACAAGCTGGTCACTGCGCGCACGCAGCAGAAACCACTGGCTCCACCCGAGATCGCCCTGCCCTACGCTCATCTGCTCAAGTCCAAGTTCACTAAGGCTAAGGGCGAACAAGAGGAGGAGGCAGAGCAGGAAACGGTGAGTGAGTGAGTGAGTAAGCCAAGGCTCTTTTCGCGTGTACGCCTAGTCTGCGCCCAGCATGACCGTGCCTGTCCATAGCTCCATGCCTTTGCGTCCACCGAGCCAAGAACTGAACACACACCCAATGTTATTTTCCTCAGTGTAAAATAAGCCTTCCGACATGGCGTGTTATTGTAGACGTTCACATATATGAGACGTTTTTAGGCACAGGGTGACCAGGACTTACGGCAGGCCGTCAAGATGAAGATGTTTGGTGCAATGACACGGCGTAAATACGAGTGGTTTCCCGCCGCTGCGCTGTGCAAGAGATTCAACTTGCCCAATCCCAATCCGGGCTCCACCATCACAGGAGTGCCTTGTCTGCAGAAGGCGCAGCTGCTTCACCCGACCAGTGGAGACATCGCTTCCATCCTGGGCGAACAGCGCGCTTTCCTGGGAACAGCGGAAGAGATGGCGACGAAGAAAGAACAGCAGTTACAACAGCTGCACGTACAAAAGCAAGTGGAAGAAGCACAAAAGCAAGCGGAGACAGACAAGAAAACTGCATTTGAGCCCTCTTCCTCTGTATCTGTTGCCGCAGCTACGCGCGAGGAAGAAGCCATGGAACGGCCATCCATGGACCTGTTCAAAGCCATATTTGCCGACGAGGAGGAGGAGCATAAGGAAGAATCTTCTGAGGGCGAAGATGAGGAGATAGCTGAACCATCATCGTCTGCTGGCAGCACTGCCCTTGCTGCACCATCCTTTATGACTTCTTTGGAATCATCGGTGGCTGGATTGTGGCAAACAAACGAGGCAGATGTCAAACCAAGTGTATCATCACTGAACACGGAAGAAGCGAAGTCCTCACACATGTTCGGCCCAGTACTGCCTCCAAAGGAAGAAGAAGAAGAAACAAAAGTCGCAATCTTAGCTGCTGCTGCTTCCCGAAAGAAACCCTCTACCTCATCTTCGGAACATCATCGAAGGCACTCGAGACGGCACAGTAAACACAAGAAGAAAAAGGCGAAGAAGAAGAAGAAAAAGAAAGCGAGGAAGCGAGACTCGAGTACTTCTTCGTCTTCAAGTGAAGCGTCTACCGTTGACGTGTCTTCAAGTGATAATGGATAATTGCAAGTACGTACAGTATATGATGGTAAATGGAGGGAGTTATCTTCCAGGCTATGCAAGCAATCTACCAGTCAACGTGATGTACAGTACAGATAGTGCACTCACTCCATTTTTGTCACCTATAAGCCGGCTACCGTTTCATATCGACTCCTAAAGAGTCGACGATGAAGCTGAAATTTCCAACTGACACCGACCGTAATTATGACAGCGATAATGCAAGCAAAGATGGCGATGATGGCTGCATCTGAAGAATCGGCCAGTGGCGTTTCATCATTCGCTTCTGCAGCAGCTGCTGTCGCTCCTTTGTGATGGAGAGACAAATTCGGTGGTCGTTGGGCTACATGCTGCGCCTTCGCCGTCTCTTGCGGCTTCAGCTGAACTTCTCTCGGTTTCGGCTGCCGCCCGGACGTTCTGTGGAAGTTGGGCGTCACGCGATTAAGCTGCTGCGGGTGTGGCAAGGTAGTGGAGGTCTTTCTTTTGTTCGGGGCAGTCCAGAAGCAGACTTTGTCCTGTATGTTCTCCGACTGGAATTGGACACATCCCTGCTCTCGCATCATCGACGTCTCCTCTGGTATCATGCGTGGAATGTCAGCTAAGTCCTCGGTGGTCATGCATCCCTCCTGCTGATTGGATGGAGAAATGACGTCGAGCTTTCGGGTTTGCACCTTTTGACTCCAGCAGAATTCGCCCCAGCATTTGTACGGGGAGTCTGCCGTGAATTCATAGTCGATCAGCTTGAGTTTGAGCTTCATCTGACACTGCATGTGTCGCTGATTCAGTCGCTTGGGCGGCTGCCGGTTGCAGTAGTCCCAGGAACAGATGCAGCTCTCTTGTTGAAACAGTTCCGAGATCTTTCTGTTGCGCCCTGCTCCGTCTTCGCCCCACCCTCGTCGAGTTGGGCCAGTGAGGGGTGGCTGCATGCAGGCGTTGACAGCCTTGCGCTCCAATAGAGAGACGGAGGAGTTGAGGCAACCTCTGGCGTACACGGTCCCAGTCGCGATGTCCCTGAGGAGACTACAGTACTCGCCTATGCAGTGGTTGTGTCGAGAGCAGCCGGCTGATCGTAGTCCGTCGCATGCGCAGCGCACCCATCGCACACCTTTGCTGGGTTTCGTGTGCAAGTTGCGGTTGCAGTAGTCTTGGTCGCAAATGCAATTGGCCAACTTGTCTCTTCCTCCTTCACCCACGAATGCCTCGCAGTGGGAGGGGATACGCTTCTTTAACAGATCACCGGATAAGCAACCCTTCACTTGGGTCGGCGTATACTCGTCAGAATAGGAAGTCAGTACCGACGACATCCATTTGGGTGTAAACCGCGCTTTGGCGCAATAATCGCCTTCGCATGTGTTCCCGACGCAGTCCACGGTTCCCTCGCAGTCAACGCACTTGAGTCCTCTAGTCAAATCTACAGCTGTCCAGCTGAAAAACATCGTCGCCACTGAAAGAATATTCATGGTGAAGGCTGAGGTTGTTGGTCACTATGGTGTAGTCGTAGTGTAGCTGGTTACAGAATTTTATTCACTGATGGATACAGTTCAGAAGAAGCGCAGTTCTCTTTTTCTTTTCCCTTCTGGCAATGCTTTTCTAAGGCTGCTATCAGAGACTGACAAGCCATCCGCCCGCGGCTTTTGTCTTATGTTCTTCGAATGCTGTAGCCGCCGCCTTCAGAGGAAAAGGAAAAGCTTGATGGATGGCGGACCCCGCTGTGTTGTTGACGCGGAAAGAAAAGGGCTGCGTCGGAGCGTGAAATTCATGATGCTCATTAGCTGAAAACTGCTAAGAATGGTGAAAGTGAAAGTGGAAACGATACGAAATGAAGTATTGACATTAGAGTAGGAGGGGAAAGACAGCAATGTGGCACCTGCTGATGGGTGTAAGACGGTGCCTATGCGGCGCAAAGTTTTCATTCACGCTTGCCTTTGTTTGGCGACGCCATCAGCTCGGGAGGGTTATTTTCGCTTCGATGATGCAAAGTACTGATTGATTACGAATACGCTTACAACGAGCTCGCGTCGATTTTGCTATATTTGCAAAGGCGAAGCCAGGCAAAGAAGCATCCCGGCAAAGCAACTACATACGCATAGTTCATGTACGTGCTTCCCTGAGGTGCTGAGGGCAGTCAACGCGAACTGCTTGCTACGAAGAAAATCAAATTTCAGGGCCTTCGATTTCTTTCTACGCACACGCATAGTACTGTAGCTTATATCTATTACGCGTACTAACAATCAAACATGTACATATGTACTACATACATACAATACATACATATCATACTCGTAGTTTATGCATACATACACTTACTGTATGTAGTTCGTTCGTAGCCATGGGCGGAGAGCCGGAACTCCTGAATAATGGCCATGAAAACACAACTAATACATATCGCATTAGACTCTGTCTTTCTGGATGGGCTTATAGACTATCGATTTTCATGGCAAGTACCAGAGTTGCTTTTAGACGGGACAAATAAGATGAGTTCAGCTAACTATGTCCAAGAGAGTTGCACATACATGTGTTAAATTATTTATCTAGGGTCCCTCAATATCAATGATGTGAGGCTGCTTAGCTTTTCAAAAAGAGCATAGCATGCCTTCTTTCCATTAGCTTACTTCGGCCGCTGAGGACAGTCAGCGGATTTGAAGACTGTCTTCTCGACGCATAGCTGCTTGGCTACAGTATCCTCAGCTTCGATCCCGCAGCCCGCATCAAAGCCCGCATGTTGTTGAATGATGCTTCTGCTGGCTATTACAGAGTGTCCCATAATAAATTCCGGGGCTTTCCGCGTTTATAACTCTCGAGTTAAAGCTCAGATTTTAATGCGGTTTTTTCTATTATGTAGCCTTGCCATGCGGATTGCTATGAGCCAATTAGAGCAAAATTGGCGGGGGTTGGCAGTAACTATGCCAGAAAATGTGCTGAAATTTGTTTATTTGGGAGAATGTCCATAGAAATTGGGGGCTAGAGAATGTAGCTGTATTGAGCCAGTTCGAATTGAAGGAGAATCGTGAAATTTTGGCTGCCTCTAAGTTGAGCCTTGGCTACATAATTCAAAAAACCACATTGAAATTTGAGCTTTAGCTCGAGAGTTATTACCGCGGAAAGCCCCGGAGTATTATGGGACACCCTGATGCCACCCGCACATAGTATCTGCAAAAACAAGATTGCGCAGCAGTCAGTCAAATGTAGTATTGCGTACTGCATGCTTACATTGACTACAAATTGTACAAATAATTGCCACGTTGCTAAAATATTTGTATAAAAGTCTATGGTCATGGACTTTTGAGAAATTGGTGGACTGTGACTGGATGTGGAAAAACAAATATTATAAAGGTAATATAAATAATATGAACGTACATACATGTAGGCCTAAGTACAAATAATTTTTTATACGCGAACCGCAGGAAAATCAGGACCAGGAAGGAGGAACAACAGGACTTTTACCAGAAAACAGGAGGAAATAAGCACGAGGGTAAGCTAAGTTGATGCAGCAACAAAGGAGGATGTGGTAGCTTGTCGAAATTGCTTTCGTTTGTTCAGGTTGATATCGTTGTCAATGACGGATCCCAGCGGCGGAGGGGCGCAGGCACGGTCGAATGCTGCTGCGGGAGAAGAAGCGCCAAATCCCGAGGATCGCTTCTTTTGTCACCAGTGTAACGACGCCATTACAAATGTCACAGCTGTAAGAGCGCCACATTTACTCTACAGCTGTGCTTCGCGCAAGTAGCCTTGCCTATAAACAAGTGTTTATGTCCGTCCATACCCAATAGTTGCAGCGGAATTCAGCTCTAGCAGTCAATCAAGGGTCGAGGATCAAAAGATGGATGCATTGTTTTTTGTAGGATTTTACATGTCCGAGATGTAGTAGTGGATTTATCGAGCGCACAGACGTGGCTGGAGGTTCAGCAAATGCGGCGGCAGCAGAGGAAAATGAAGAGGAAGAACCTCCTCCTGATTTTTTCGATGTACTTCGCAATGTAATGGAGGGAGTGCTGCAACCGCATCCTCCTGGTGTCAATTTCCTCCAACCCAACCAACAACAGCACATTATGAACAATCAGCTCGGAGGGTAAAACGCATAATCTTTTCTTGACTTTACAAGCGCATTCGCCGCGAAGTGTCAATTCACAGAATGGACGACGGTGTTTGCTGCTTTGGTACATAAAGTATACTGTCTCTTGGTCCATTCCAAGTCTGAGTCGCGGCTATTTCGTTTCTTTTGCTAAGCAGTCTTCTACGTCACCAAAAGATGTGGGTTTCTTTTTCAGCATTATGCAGCACTTGCTCAACAATCTTGGAAGTAAGTGTTGAAATGTTTTCTCGTCATACTAACGTGATCGTACGCCCAGCCCAGCACATGTCTATGGGCCTTCAAGCGTACGTCCGGCGTGCGCCGCTTATCTGAGCGAGGCATGAACAGTTGCTTTATCGCACGGTATGGGTTGGCTGAGTTTTTGCTTGCAGATATTCAAGTGCAAGTGCAGATGGCAGGAAATGAGGGCGGCTTTGTACCGTAAGTATTCAAGCACTGCATACGTACACGCTTCATACGGTCTAAAATGCAGGAGCAAACATCCGACTCCGAAATTTGGCAGGAACTGTGCATCTGCATATAGTCCAATTGCTACTTTTATGTGTTTGTAGATTGCACGGAAATCCTGGCGATTATGCGTGGGGTCCTGGTGGCATGGATAACATTATCACTCAGGTAGAGAGCGAGCCCACACAAACTATAGTCGGTCCCTGGCGAGAAAATGCGGAGATTTCCGTTGCCGTGGAACGCTTTTTTGTGAGTAAACTAACGCGAAACGTCAGTTTCCTAGACACCGGAACGGTTTCTTAGTCTTAGACCTAATAACTTCCCCCACTCGGCCGAAAATCCTTGCGCAACTTCGAAAATCTCGGCATACTATCAGTGAACCGACTATAAGTCGAACAGCACACTGTAGTACTGTACGCTAGTACTGTGTTCTTACTGTTGTTTGTAGTTGCTGAACCAAATTGAGGGTGGTTCTCCTCCGTTGTCAGAGAGCAAGATTAGTCAAATACCCAGCGTGAATATTACGCAAAAGCAAGTCGGTAAGTAATCAGTTCTGCTGATTTATTAACGAGATGGCATTTATACAAAAAAAACTGCTTCTGTTTTCTTCTGTTCTTTAGACAATAAGTTGCAGTGTACCACATGCATAGAGGAGTTTCATGTGGATGAGTTGGTGCGAGAGCTGCCTTGTCGTCACTTTTTCCACACTGACTGCATAGTGCCCTGGCTGCGGAGGGTAAGAATAGCTCTCTTCACTTGTTCTTGTGCGTTTCCTTGTAGGGTAAGGTAACTTGGGGGAAAGTCGGGCAAAGGGTTTCGGACGTCGGACCAAATTGTCAGTCAGACCAAGCATTACTCAACCTCACTGGAACTTTGCCACCAATGCAAATGGGTTAGCTACTGCGATAAAGGTGGAGACTGTACTGTGGGTTTTACAGCAGCCGAACCTGTGGGGTGTCTCGAAAAACATTTTATCCGATGGCGTGAAGAGCTTTGGTGTCCGACCCAACTTTTCCCCATGCTACCATACGTGCAGGCAGTATTGCTACTGGCGGGCGCTATTCCTTACGTACCTACATATTCATTGTTGTCACTGTTTTCAGCATGAATCCTGTCCTATTTGTAAGCGTAGTGCAGATATAGCCAAGTGGAAGCCGGACAGGTCAGGTCTTTTACCTGAGTATGCGGGACAAAGGCCTGCTCATCAACCGACTACTAATCAGCAGCAGCAAAGCAGGACTATGATGGATACAATCGACGAGCTCGATTGATCCCTTCTACTCTTACATACCGTCTTTCTTATCCCACTGTTGCTGTACTTTCTTCTGCCCAATTGTGAGAGGCTATTTGCCACAACCGCGCTATTAGGTATTCCCAATATTTGTTTACGAAAGTTTATAAGAGGTCATTCGTGATGAGGTCTTCGGTATGCTATGCTCCTGTGCCGTAGCTTGCGTAGAGCGTACTGTACATATATGTTGTAGAGTAGCTGCGAGACAATAGAAAACGGGCGGGCGAATCGATAATGCGTTGGTCATCTCTGTTTGAGCCCCCGTAGCCCAGCCCAAGGAGTGACCAGAGAAAATAAACGCCTCTCCTCCGTCTTCTATTTTCTCGAGGCTACTATACCTACGTATTGTTCTGGATTATTTCGGTATGCCTTCGGACTACGTACGCACGTACGGTATAGCATGGGTCAGTCAGACCGGTGACCTTACCGCGAATCGTATTTATGCATAATTTAGCACCTGTAGTGTTTTGCGTCCAGTCACGTTTTGCGCACAACACTTGTGGACACTGATTGTGACAAAAAGCAGCGGTATTAGCTCTATTTACGATATTCTTGCCTTACAGAGTTCATACTACGCACTGTACAATACATAACATAGCATACGCACGCAGTACCTACTTATCTTACGTACAGTTCGTATACAATAATATATACTGTACGCCTATCCCTGCGCTGATGACACGACAAACTCCTTCAGTGTGCAAGTCGGCAGTAGTACGATCCAGTTAGTGTTTGTTGATGCTACCGCCGTTTTTGACGATCTGTCGGCATCGATACCATGCACATTCTTTTCACATTTTTCAGTTTTCACAATGCAAGCAAGCACAAGTTTTGAGCTGGTTTGAGAGAGAACAAGTTTGTGTGCCGCCCAACCGCATGCGACGTTCACGTTAGGAAGTCGCTCCCCAATTGGTAGTGTACTGTTATTACGTCACTTCCCTCCCAAAAGAAAGACCACGTCTTGTGTTCAGTTCAGTCTGTTCTATTGGGAGGATAGAATTTGGACGTTGGTGAATGAATATGGGCCGCAATCGACCGTGACAACAATCGGAGATGGGGGAAAGAAGGAAAATTGATAAATGCTGGACGAGGTGAAGATGGCACGTACTATCAATGGGCGCATGCTGGGAACTGGTTGATTTGTCTTTAAAGTGTCGTGTCGTCCCAAAAATTCCGTTTGCAGCGATTCTTCTCGTGTCACAGTGTTATGCGGTAGAAAACTGTTGGAAAGTTTCAACGACCGCCGCTCCTGTGTCATCCAGTAGAAGCGTAAACTTACTCTTCCTTCCCCATGACTACTGTATTTATTGACAGAAATAAAACACAATAACGGATATATCGTGCCGTTTCTCGAGCGAGAATAATGTCGGACTATAAAGTAGAACAGGACTACCAGAAGAGCGCGAAGAGACATCATCAGGTCACTCTGCCCTCGGGAGAAACAGCCCAGGTTCAAGGGGACCAGGTGGTCTTGCCTGGCACCAATCAGTCTGTCCCACTTCAAAATTATCAAGGAGCAGTCAAAGAAAATTACGGTTGGGAAAGTTCCGAACACTACACTCAACGATTCAAGAAGAAAGGAGATCGAATCAAGGAGAAAAAGCACCGCATACAGGTAGGTACAGTACACATACACACAATAGCGTCTGTTCGTTGGAGTTTTATGCTTATTTGGCTCTTTTTTTTATTCAGTTGCCACAGTTGAGCGAGTCGGAAAAGCACGCGTCTTTGGTCAAATGGGCACAAGAGTTGACAACTGGCTATCCAGGAGTGAGTGTGAAGAATTTGTCCAGCTCTTGGCGAGACGGATTGGCGTTTAATTCAATCCTTCACCGTTATCGACCACAGTCGGTGAACTGGCGCAGAATCAGCTCACCAAGCCGGAGCAACAAAGAGCGACTGCACGTAGCCTTCGATTTGGCAGAAAGGGAATTCGGTGTGCCGAGAACGCTAGAGCCCAGCGAAGTGGACACTGATCATCAAGACGAAGGCAAAATGGCTTCCTACATTTCTTCGCTCAAGGACGCTCTACCGGAAGAGGACGATTTCTCAAAGGTAAAGCAACTATGCAATGCATGTACACTATAGGTGTATACCCAACCACAGTAGCACACCGCTGAAACGCTAATACTGTACCATGCATATTATTTTCACTTTCAGTACGCTGCTCACATGGAAGAGTACAACACGGAGGCAAAAGAGTGGATGAAGTGGGCGCAAAGATCCACACAGCATCTGTCACATTTTGTTGAGAATATGCCCAGCACCGAACTCAAACGTCTACTGGCCCAAGCAGATCATTTTCGGAACGAAGAAATGCCTGGCAGATTCCAGACCAAACAGAGACTAGCGGATATGTACGCCGAATTTGAGGTGAGCGCACTCACTACTCACTCATCCCATTTCAAGTCCAATTGCTCATCTTTTGCAAAGTGTAGTTTAGTCAGATTATCTTGCCCAACCGGACTACTGTACATTGCAGTTGTGCTTTTAGAACCTCTTCGCTGGAACGGGTCAGCTATTGGTGGAGGAGAGATTATCTACTGGAGAATTAGACAGGGCCTGGTCCCATCTGCAAGAAGTACTGGATGAGCGAGAGAGGAGACTGAGGAAACAGCTGGGTGAACAAGAGAGTCTAGACGATCTGGCTAGACAACTTCGCCAACAGATAGGCGCCATCAATCAAAAGCAGAGTCGCATGGAACACCAGCTGAAGGATCTGGCCTCCAATTTTCAGCAGATACCGTATCAAGAACTGAAAAAACTGCTCTCTGTCATCCTAAGAGACGTAAAAGAGTTGGATCATCCAATCGAACGACTATTCAGACAGGTGGAACGACTCAGAATGGGCCATCATCCGGATGAGGAACATTTGCACAAAGAGTATGTACAGTACATTGTAGTACCTACCTACCTAGTATGTAGAGTATGTACGTATGGATATACATTGTATGTATGTATCATGTAGTACGTAGTACGTTCGGCTCGCTCTGTGTGCTCGGTTGGAGAATTATGCAGTGATCATGTGTTCTGCGCGCTATAACTACTACCTTACCGCAGCTTGAGTAATGTTTGCAGGGCTCTAAAACTGCAGCAGGCACAGCTGCAGCTTTTGGTTAAGTTGGAAGAATGTGAGGCTCTCCTGAGACAGCGCCACGTGGATCAGGAACAGTACGAATCCACCAGAAACAAAATCTTTCAAGCCTGCGAAAACTGCATCGACTGGATACAAAAAAAGCTGGTGGGTCACATGTTTCACACAGTTCTCATACGATGGTATCTGGCCTACAATACTAGTACCCACATTAGTTTTGGCTTTTAGAACGAATTATTCCAAATGGAATTTCTGGATGACATTGACCTGCTGGAGCGTCAACTGCAGAAGCAGAAGCGAGAAAACCACGAAATTGAAGATATTCAGCTTCAAGTGGACAAGTGCGTTGCCAAAGCCTCGGAATTGACAGAGGCGGACAGGGCAATTTATTCCAACCTACTGGAAGCACTGGAGTCCAGTTACAAACAGCTCAAAGTACTGTAAATAATGTGGGTGCATATTGTATGATACAATACAAGTATGGTATACGTATACGTACATAAACAGTCATGTTATGTTAGGACTTATCAGCCGGTCGAGTGCTGGATTTGGATTCGTTGATGGCGTTTATGCGGGCGGCGCTCGTAGAATTAACCTGGGCCAAAGAGAGAACGGAAAGAGAGATGAGTCGAGACTGGTCGGAGGCGGAGAAGATGAGCGTGTCTCGTCTGCAGGCAGCCTACAGAGGGTTGTTGCATGACATTCAGAGAAGGGAGGAGCCGTATTTCAAGATTTACTCGGAAGGCATCAAAGCCGCCAATCGCGGCCATCCAGCAGTCAGACTCATCGAACAGTACTTGACCAATATGCAAACACAGTGGGACTTGCTCCTCAGCCTTGCTAGCAGCTTCGAAGCCCATCTCCAAGATGTCACCAAGCTCAAGAAGGTACAGTATAATTATGTTCGCCGTTTATGGTAGCCGTCGTGTGCAACTGCTATACTACCCCTTCGGTCCGACATGTGCAATGCTTTGTGTAGTTCTTCGAGGATGCACAAGAGTGTGAGAGATGGATCCTGGAGCAGAAATGTTTCCTTGACATTATAAAAGATGGAAATGTCGAAGGCAGCGCTAGGATTTTGGAAGAACTTCAGGTTTCTTCGTTTTGGTGCTGCTTTGAAACCTTTGATAGTTTTGCGTTCAACGCTGATTCTTGTGCTTCAGCATATGGATCGCACGATGACGTTTTACCAGTCGGAACTGTATGGTCTCATCGAAAGATGCAGAAGCATATCGCCGCTGTGGCAAAGATCGCAGAAGGTCAAGGAATCGACGACGATTCAGATTGTCGCGGATTTGAAAAGTGACAAGGTGCGCGAGCGGTCCAATCCAGTGTGTCAGTGTCATCGCTTGTGTGATCGTGAGGTCACTGTTTCAGCTGACTCTGTACAAAGGCTACGAGTGCAGGCTGCTAGACAATTCTAATCCGGTGTTGTGGTTGATTGAGCAGTACGAGAACAGGGCGACTTTGGCGCCAGCTGCCATCTTTCGCCTCTGCCCGCCCGATCCTAGACTCTTCCACTACACCAGCAGACTCCAGCACCAGCTGGAACAACTGCGACATCTGATCGCTGACAAACAACTCACTTGCAAAGCCGGAGTTGCACACAGCAATATGAATGTCGTCAGAGGATGGGACCTTCCCACCGTAAGAGCACGCAATGCATATATACATACGGTCCTCGTGGTACCACTATCTGCGTTTCAGTTCCAGCAAGTGGGCGTTCCCGAGCGAGAAGCTATTATCAAACAAGTCAACGACCATGTCAATACTGTACTCAAGGAGTTTAAGGAAGAAGACGTGGATCCGAGAGCAGTCGCTCTCAATCAGTCGCTCAAAAATACGAACGATCACTTCTACGAACTCATCCAGTTGTCACAAGTTGAAGCTGGTACGCATGCATACGTACAGTTCCACACTTTTGCTTTGGAGTACGTGGTACAGTACTGTATGTACAGATCACGGTTTATGTGTTGAGGTGCCGATCTGTCGAATAAGTTTGATGAGAAGGTGCGACATCTTTTGAAACTCATCCAATCATCTCGCAGCAAATTGGAGCAGAATGCCAGAACTCCAGTGTCAGCACGCAATGAGCATTTGGTAGAGTGTTTCTGCGAGCACAAAAGGTTTGAAGATGGACTGCAGAGTTTGGACACGGATATCTCTGCACTGAAAGAGCTGTACAATCAGTTGGCACATCCCACCCACGAGCACAGCGAACTGAGGGCGAAACTGCTCACAGAATGGGAAACGGTCTGGAATCTGTCCAAAAGTCGAGTTGACCAGTAAGTTTAACTGCAACATTTTCGAGGCGGGAAGATCCACATCTTACACCTACAATACATGCAGAGGGATAGGGAATAATCTACTCTGACATAAGACCCCACCCACGAGAGATAGACATAGTGAACGAACCCAATGCAATCTACTCAAGAGCGAAAATTCACGTGCGTCCGAAAATTCGTAATAGCCTAAATGAGGGGTGATAGACTCTAGAATAGCACAAGTGCCTACTACCGACGTATGAATCGCTGTGCCGGCAGTGAACTCATGCATGTAAATTGTGCAGACTGAAAACGGTGGAAAAAACGTTGAATGGCATCGCAGACGTGTCAGCGAACGCGGACAGGCACGAGAGGTTTCTGAATAGTTTTGAAGTGATGGGATCACGCATGGAGCAGCTGAGAGAAACTCACTCACAAATACTGGTACTCCTTCACCATACGATAGGCACCTTACATCTGTGAAAAACATGGACACTTGGGCACTTTCTTGTTTGATCAGGAGCTGAGTTTATCAGTGAAGCAACAGGAAGCATTTGCTGACGAACTGGAGCAGATGCAAATGACTGTGGAAAAAGCAGCGCGCTCCAATCACGCAGATGTCAGCCAATTGCAGAGTCGAGCCAAGGCAACACTGGAACGATGGCGGTGCATCTGTTTACAAATTCAGCAGAGGTATGTCTATGTAGGAATGAGTGAGTATTGTACGCTTGTAATTCGAGAAACGTAGGGTAAAGGGGAACTTTGCGCGGAAAATTCGGGGTAAGGCTACACACACATCATTAGATAGAGCATAAAAAATGCTGCAAAACGCACCAAGTCCCATCCCTCTACGTTGCGTCATTCTTGAGTTACAGGCAACATACTGATCAGTGAGTGAGCCAGAAACTCAGCTTGAGAGCACGTAGCTCGCTAACCATTGCACCGATCGGAATAATTTTTCTACCACGTGGACGAAATATGTGCTAAACTGCGCAACGACACACGTTTTTTGGCTTCCCATTCCACAGGCAGTGAAGATACAGCGAAACTTTATACAACAAAAAGGTAGAACACCAAACGGAGCACACGGTGGTAGAAAAATTATTCTGATCGGTGCAATGGTTAGCGAGCTACGTGCTCTCAAGCTGAGTTTCTGGCTCACTGATCAGTATGTTGCCTGTAACTCAAGAATGACGCAACGTAGAGGGATGGGACTTGGTGCGTTTTGCAGCATTTTTTATGCTTTATCTAAAATGATGTGTGTAGCCTTACCCCGAATTTTCCGCGCAAAGTTCCCCTTTAACCACTGTGAGCTGCTTTCCTATTTGTTCAGTTCAGATCCGCACATGCAAAAAATGAACTTAATAGGCCCACTGGCACTGGAGTTATTAAAAAATTTTCCACTTGGAAGTCTAAAAGAACACCCGGTACGTACATATAGTGTAGAACTGTGTTGCAGGTTGTCCATTGTTGAGCTGGCGATACAGTGCCTGATGACTTACCGGCCTGATTATGATTTTGAGCTGCAATGGCTGGAGAAAGTGTTGAGACTTATGGATTGTCAGGCGGAAGAGGACTTGGATCTGCTAAATGCGGAACTAGTCAACATGGACCTTCATCGCAACGCTATTGATACCGTCGTCGCCAATGGCAGAAGATTCATTCTGCAGGCACAGGTTAGCTACTACTGTACGTACATTCGTTACTTCTGTATGTACGTACGTACGTACGACATTCGTACGTATGATGTATGTATGTATGTATGTACGTATATATACAATAAAGAAAAGAAGAAACACGATTGTCATTCACAGGCTTACGACAGGAAACTGAGTGAGTTCAAGTATTACGTCGTTCACAAAGAAGAGCGCAAGCCAACTCTGACATCTCCAGTAAGTTTTGTCTCTTTATCGAAAGTTCAACCGCATTCCAGTCCATGCGCCGTTGGAACAAAATCAAATGTTTCATCTACCGTTGCTACTTGCACTAGACCATGTTTGCTGCTGTTGTAGCGTTCTCCTGGAGGGAGCGCCAAACCTCCTCCGCCATCCGCTTCATCATACGGCGCATATGAAGTTTACGTGGAGCTGGAGGAACTACAAAGGAAACTGCAGTCTGTCCAAAACTTTGGAAGAACGCGACATTTATCCGGAGTAATTTATCATTAGTTATGTACACAATAGTATCTCATCTATGTACATACCAGTATATCTGTATCTTCGCTTTGCTGCTGTCAACGTTTGTGCCATATTTGGGTTCATCTAATAATTGTACTGTTTCATAATGTTAAAATGTAGCCTATGTTTAGTAATAGTTTGTAGCGTTCGTTCATGTGCATTGCATACATATAGCATTAGCATAATGTATACTTTTGTCGTACCTAGTGTACGTAGTTTTAGTTGCATTGTATTCGTTTGTGGTCCCAAGTCTGTCTGTGGTTAAGTGGTATTCGGGCTGGTGTCTACTAGTATTTTTGTGGTGGAGACAGTCGTAGTTTAGTACATGTACTCATACGGGATTGTGATGTCTCGCATCGCTCGTATAGTGTAAGTAAATATTCCAGCAGTGGAATGGGTTTTAATAAAAGCTAGTGTACGCTACCTACTGTTTTACAGATAATCACATTGTTATATCGCCATCGCTTTTATCGTCGATTACCGTCCTTGGTTAATACATACTGTATGTACCCTATTTTTTGTAGGTACGTACAGGCTCGGTGGGGCCAGTACGTAGTGTATCAAACATGGACGAACTAAGATGTGGCGGTATTTTATTTTTATTTTTCAGACTACATGGTCAGATGACCTTCTGCCTGCCAATTTTGTTAGAGAAGAAGAGACGTCTAAACTGGAAGACCCTGAAAATATTCCATCAGATGGTGTGTCAGCTTACTCAGCGGAGCAATCTTTCGTTCATCATCCAAATGGTCCAGCGCTTGTGGAGACTGTTTCTGCCACTCCGTACAACGCTTCAAAGGCGAAAAGCGTAGATGGCGAATCGATGGATCTGGCTCATCTGAAGCCGCAGTTGAATGCTCACCAACAGCGCGACCAAGGCGATAAGGATCGAAGTTCCAGCCCAGTGGAATTTGCCGAAGCATATCACGAAATTGAAGAGGGAGATTACGAAGTCTTCGAACCAGCTCTTCTCTTTCACCGCATGCCCGCAGTGAGACACTCCGTGACTGGAATCGAGTTGACACTGACGGAAGCCATCGAAGCTGGCCTTTTAGAGTTTCGTCCAGATGGAGCTAAATACCGCGACAACACTATGCCAGAAAGCGTCAGCTTATACGAAGCTTTTGATCGCGGAATTGTGACTCAACCCTTCTACAAGGCGCTTCATCGACATGTTGATATTCATGATCCTAAGTCTGAAGGCGAGAAACTGCAGCTAATTCAAGCCATTCAGCGTGGATTATACGATCCAGTGAAGCGTCAGGTTCTTAATCCAGAGACTGGCGAGGCACTGGAGTTAAAGGAAAGCGTGTCCAGAGGCCTCATATCGCACGAACGCATTCCTGCAATGGTGGAGCAAGGACTTCTGAAATTGCCTCCCATCACCCTGGAGAAAGCCATAGCAAAGGGCTATGTCAATTGTGAAACAGGTGCTTTCTCTGGTCATTACTTGACCAAGACTATTGGCATGAGGTCAGCCCTTCAGCAGGGATTCGTTGTCACAAGAGGTCAACACGCACCAGTGATCGCCCTGTGCCTATCAGATTGTATCGAAATGGGCTTTGTCAACGCATATACTGGACAGTTCCATTCGCCCAACGACGACATATCCTACAGTTTCGAGGAGATTGTGTGCAAAGCCAAGTCATTGGTCAATCAGCACGTGCGGGAGATGACGAACACTAGCAAAGTGGAGCGCATCACCTTGTCAGAAGCTTTGCTCAGCTCATTGCTCAATGCCAAAAACGGGATGATCATGGATTTGAAGAGCGAGAGAGAGATGACACTGCAAGAGGCGTTCGACAAGGCATTTATCCACAAACCAATGACTCTTCTGGATGCGTGTAAATCCAATAGTATTGACCGTGTTGGAAGATTCAACCACGCGGCAACTGGGCATCGCATGACGTTGCTGGAGGCCATCGCTTGGGGCTATCTGGATCCAGACGCAAAGCACATAAAACATCCGACAAATGCCAGCCTGCTGTCCATTACTCAAGCACTGGAGAAAAGCCTGTTGTTGCCTGATGGACGTTTCTGTCATCCAACAACCAAACAACTGATAGCCATTCGAAAAGCTCAAGAGATGGGATGGCTGGTGCCGAGAAGAGTTTATTCCATCCTCGACATTCCCGCATTCAAAGACCATGAGGGTAACGCCATGAATTTTGCAGAGGCAGTCAATACAGGCATGGTTGATCTTCAGCATCGCGGCATCTATGATTCCGTGCTTCAGCGCTTGACTTCTCTTCAAGAAGCTGCTGACATGGGAATATTGCGGCGCATCGTCTACCGCACGCTTTCCACATCCTTGACTAATGAGAAGAAGGCGCTTACTGTATTTGATGCCATATGCAATGGAATGATTGACTATCGACATTGCCGTTTGATGGAGCCAGAAAGTGGCATACAATTGACGCCAAGACAAGCTTTGGATCGGGGACTGATAAATCTGAGAGCGGCGCTCAAATTGGCAGCAGCATTCGATGTTGATCCAGTTCTTGTGGAGCAGGCGACAGTGAGGTCTGCGGAAGATGCGAAGCGGCTGAGAAGCTTCAACAGTCCCCGTCCACAATCCCCGCCACAATTGTCACCTGGGTTGTCTTCTCCTTTGCCATTCTACAGTCCAACAGTTTCACTTTCTCCTGCAATTCTGGCGAAAGCCAGATCGCCGGAGTTTCAAGAGAGGCCTGTGGATGTTCCATCAACTGTCAAGAAGGTGAAAAAAGAGGAACCGCTTTTCGTTGCTCGCAGAGTTGACATTGAGCCGACGCTTTCTTCTCCACCACCATCGCTATCCCAGAAAGAAATGGCCATCGCATGCTCACCAGACTTTAGGAACGCTGGAGAAAGTCGTGCCAGTGACAGTGAGATGGCGACGCCCATCGAGGAGGAACGGCATCCGACACCATCCCCACCTCCTTCTGAAGGTATGGTACATACAGTGGAGCCGGGCATTGGTCACACCATATTTCCCCGTCCAACAGCTGAACCAGAGAAGAAGAAATCAAAGGTGAAAGCACTGAAGAAAGTCTTTGCTTCGAAGACGAAAGCAAACAGCGAAAAGCCCCGATCAGAAGAAACAGACAGCGCTGCAACTGGAGAAGAGTCGCCTAAAATTAAAGGTAGCAAGAAATTGTTTGGTGGCCTCATGAAGAAGTCATATCGACCGCAAGAAGGCCGTGATGAAAATGCTGCTTCGCACCCTTCGAAACAAAGAAAATCTGAAAAATCGTGGTCTCCAAAAATCTTGATGAAAACTCCCAAGATGATGAAAGTACATCCATCGGATGTTGAAGAGCAACAGGCAGATTCTCCTTCGTTGCCTCACCATACACCAAGCCAAAGCAGCGGAAGCAGAAGCTCATCTGTGAAGTCGCCTTCTCCGAAGGTTATCACACCACCATCGAAAAGAAAAGGAGGCCCTTCCATCGTTGACCCTCTTGCCAATGCCCGATCAGCAGAGACGAACACAACGTCGGAAAGTGTCCACCAAGCATTGTTTGCTGTAACCAGGACGCAGGAAAAGCCAGTGCAAACTGGGCCTGACGAAGCCTTGTCCTTTGTGGTGAAATCGCCCGCTCCAGAGAAGCTAGTGGATGTATTTGGAGCCAGGAAAATTAGAACGCAGAGGGCGACATCTCCGACAAGGGGCGCGCTGGAGAGGGAAAGACAACAGTCACCGAGTGGGACACTGGATAGGCAGAAGAAAGCAAAAGAACGACTGGTGCGTCTGCTGATGGATGATCCTAATGACACTTTCAGTCCACCTAGTACTACTACTTCAAGCTCCATCAAGGACACTTCAGCTGAACAATCGTCACAGCTGCCGCCACCTCCATCAACGCTCAAAGCCATTTCAAGTGAGAAGACGCCGAAGCGCAACGTCAGTTTCGCGGATCCCCCATCGCGAGATAGAGAAACGCCTCCTCCCCCGCCTCCACCTACGCCACAGCAACCACAACTACTGGAGAAACCACCAAAGTTTCCATCTCCACTGTGGGGGAAAAGAGCAGAAAATAAAGTGAAACAGCGTAGACAGGATGAGCCATTGGCAAAAGAACAGGTGACGACTGAAAAAGGCAATCTGAAGCTAACGTCTGAACAAGAAGCTGACAGACCACCTAGTGACCTATTGGGAACCAGTTTCAACTTGCCGCTGTCATTGGAACCGCCTGGTAAAGATCAAATGTTGCCAGCTAAAAGTATGCCGTCCCCTCCACAGCATATCAATGGGAGGACTGATGATGAAGAATCACCAGAATGGCGCAGCGAGAAGCCAACCTTTCACATTCAGCTACCACCAAAGATAGCCTCACCACCTGTGGCGGATCGGCGGCTTACACCTCAACGACCACCACCTCCACCTCCTTCCCAATCGCCATCGGTAGAAAAGTCACCACCATCACGAACAACGCCGCCATCAAAAACTAAATTTCAATCACTTGCACCGCAGAGAACAGCACCACCACCACCGTCACCTTCGCAACCAGCACCACAATCCCAACCTGTGTCAACGAGCATAGTTCAAGCGCCGCCTTCCCCCAGAGACCATGATCGCACTTTCCCAGAAATGAACGAAGCTTACTATCAACGAAATCGTTCCGCAGAGGAGGAGAGTCAAGCAGAAAGAGAGCCAGCAGAATCGCCAACCATGGAGACTACTGCACCATCCACGAGACTGCTGCCAAGCATTGTGGTAGACTCACATCAGTCTACCTCCCCACCGCAACCGAAACACCAAAGAACATCCGAAGAGATTTCTCCCACAGCATCCACGAGACAGTTACAGGCAGGGGTATCGAGACAAAAAATGACAGTGCAGCCGATGCATGTTGTGCCAAGCGCTGAGCATGCGAAAAAGATTGATCGACCTTTGACGTTAGACACGGGGAC
The DNA here is from genome assembly GCA_030247985.1 of Epsilonema sp. ZAB3_2. Lineage (NCBI taxonomy): Eukaryota > Metazoa > Nematoda > Chromadorea > Desmodorida > Epsilonematidae > Epsilonema > Epsilonema sp. ZAB3_2. The sequence continues at coordinate 87,910 of JASAMW010002464.1, read as the reverse complement.
CGAAGGAAAGGCAGATGAGGCGCCAGCATTCGTCATGTCATCTCCCACTCCGGAGAAGCGGGTGGATGTGTTCGGCGCTTCAAAGATACGCACGCATTCCAGCATGGCATCCTCACCTTGCGGTAGTCTTGAACGCGGCAGAAAAAGCCAAGAGCGACACGTTCGCATGCTCATGGACGACCCACATGATCTGGCGCTGAAACAACGTGACTTTATCAAGCAACTGGCAATGGAAGAAGGCGATGAAGTGGTGGACGGGCCTAGCATTAAGAATCCAATCTCTGGCAGACTGATGAGCTTGCGAGAAGCCGTGGAGACGGGGTTTCTTGATGTGACCACTGCAGAGCTCGTCCATCCCATGTCCGCACGCCGCTATTCTATGGCCAAATCAGTGCGAATGCACCACATCGCTCCAGATATGGCCTTGCTTATTCACCAAGCTCTAGGACTTCCAACCACTGAACTTCAAGCATTGTTATCCCCATCCTATTGTGCAGCAACTTCAAAAACAGATCGTTATTGAATGTTTAGGTGTGAAGTTGTTGAAATGTAATTCCTTTTAGCAGACATTTTCTACACATGCTATGCTTTTTAACTGAGCGCACAGTACTGTAATGATTCGTGTATAACCCCATGGGGTTGTCAAAAAATTAGTGGCCAATTTGGGGGGTTATATACGAGAGGGGGTTATATACGAAGAGGGTTTTATACACGAGTGCATTTATCAAAAGTGGGGTTTAGAGCCTATTATTTTTTCCGCCTCGGTAATTTAGGCTTGTTTGTACTCTTCATGACATGGCAGATGCTTCAAAATTGGCTGACAAGACAATTACAGCTTCTGTTTTAGCTAGAAAACGCTAAAAAAACACCTCTCCATGCTAGCAAAACCTTCAATTTCTACCGATTTTTGCATGCTTACACGAGTGCAATTGACGTTAGTCGCCGATTTGGGGGTTATATACGAGGGGGTTATACACGAAGGGGGGTTATACACGAGTCATTACAGTATTGCGAACTAGCAAACGTTTTGTCGATACGTTCCTAGGTACTGTAGGTAGGTGAGGTACGTACCTATACAGTATGTACTGTACTTACATAATATGTAGGCATGAATGGAGCTAACCACTGGATTCAGTAAAAAAATCCAAGCCATTTGTGCGAAAGTAGACATCATTCTTATAATATAAGTACAGGGTGTTTCAAAATATATCTACTACTAAACTTTGTCCGCCTATTATTCAAGTAAAAAAGCTTAGATTGTTTCTTGTGTCATGTAGCAAAAGGCTTTTAACTTGATGCATGCACTTCAATCATAGCTGTTCTATCTAAACTACCTCGTTTGCTTGGCCCAATTCTGCGTACGTATGCAGCTTCATCTGATTCAACAGAGAGCGGCATATTTTCTGGCACACTTAAATCGAGAGGTCTAACGGGGGTTATACCAGGGGACGATACATGAGGGAGGCGTTCGCCGGCTGACGCTATGTACTGTACGTACAAGACATCCCGTGAGAATTAGGCCACATGGGATGTCAAGACGTACGTAGGTACGTACAGTACAGTACTATACGTAAGTTGGAGCATGCAAAACCTTCATTTGTATTTTAAAAACTTCTCTTTACTGTAAAGTTGGTGTATATCCCGATGGCCGATATCGAATACAACCCAAGTAAATTGGTCGACTTTCAATAATTTCAGTACGAATCTTTTTAAAGGGGAATCTGGCGGAAAATTAGTATGGACTATGGAGGAGGAAGTTTCATATTTTGTAGCTTCGAAAGCAGCTACGTCACATTGTAGTACATGTCACATGACATAGCTCCATGTAAAGTTTCATCCTTTTTGATCTAACCCCATATGTTCCCGCCAGATTGTAGCCTACATTATGCTGCAATAAGCAAGTTTGGAATCATACACCAACTTTACCTAATGCTATGTACGTACGTACATACGTATGCATGGAATCAGACACCGTACATACTGTACGTATGCATGGTGCATAAAAGAGAACTAAAGTCCCACGGACGTTCTTTGACCGCCATGTCAACCTTAGACGTTGGTATTCTATTGCTAACTTTATCAGTCGTGTGTGCCACTGAAAACGTGAACCGACAATCTGGAAATAATGGATTTTTCCACAGTCAAAACTGGCCTACTGGCACATATCAACCATTGACGAATCAGCGATGGATCATCTCAGCTCCACCAACCACCGTATGTTTGTACTAAAAGATAAATGCAACATTGTTCTGTATACGCTTTCATGAGATACCTGCTGTATAAGAGGGTACGACTGTCCTTTGCGACACCTTTCGGCGTGGAAGATGATCCGAGTCAAGACAGCTGCTTTGATTTTCTTGCGGTGATCGACGGAAAATATCAGAATGAAATCGGACCTCCATGTTCCAACAATGTGCCAACAATCTGTAAGACAAGGCGCTCTAGACTCTAGAATTTTAAAATTCATAATGAAATGAGAACGTGCATTGCTGTTGCAGTGTATCTTTGTGGATATGGTAAGCCGAAGGATATTGTGAGTCCTGGCGACAAGGTAATCGTGGATTTCTGCACAGATGAGCATGTGGAAGAAGCAGGATTTGCCATATATTGGGACGCTGAAAGTGAACGTCTGCTATTCTGCGTATGTAGCCTACTTATGTGTTATGAAATGCAGAATAGTGCGTAGCATGGCCTTTCATGCGTTGCAGCTGATGGTTACTGTGGACTGCCGACCATAACGCCCGATCTACCACTGACCAATATGGAGAGGAATCAGGCCGAGGTTGATGGGAGCCGACTGATCGTCGGTGGTCAGCCGGCGATTCGCAACAGCTTTCCATGGGTTGGTTCCGTGTGGGCAACACAAAACGGAGAAACGGGCCACTTTTGCAGCTGCTCATTGATCAGTGACCGATGGTGTGTCACTGCCAGTCATTGCTTGTAAACACACAGTTGCAGCTAAGCTAATAAATGTGAAAATAATATTATATTCTTGATATTATCACAAATATTATTGAATTAGATAAGTGTAAGTCGCCCTTTCATACTCTCAGGTGGCTGCCTGTCCGAAACATTCCCTTGCGGTCACGGCTGCCGCGGTGGCTTGGCTACGGTCACGCACGAAACAGTGGCTATAGCCGTGGCCGCAAGGCGTGTACCTGTCAGGCTGCCAGCTGAAATTACGGAAGGGATTAACGTATGTATACTACAGTGACTGTATTGAACCAGCTATGGGTGGGCTGATCAAATCTTTCGCTTTCATATCAAGTTTGGAGCTCAGGATGTTGGAATGTCTTGGCAACCAAATGAATACACCCAACAAGTGGTCGGAGTTGAGCACGTCTTCATTCATCCCTTATTTGACAGGTACGTAGATTATGTACATATGGTATGTACGTCAACCGGAGCAAAAGCCGCTTCCGCTGCTTCTCTGTTACAGGCAAACTCTGCAGTATGACGTAACACTGGTGAAATTGTCGACTGCAGTCAACTTCGATGCCTTCGTCCAACCGATCTGCTTGCCTTCCATAAATGAGCATATCCCCGATAGACAAGTTCTCGTTGTTATTGGATGGGGAAACACAAGAAGTAGGCTAGGTCTAATCATGTGACTTTTGCTATTTATACACCTTTAGTTTTACTTTATTGCCACCCTCATCCCTCCACTACCATTACGCTACGTATGTATAGTACAAGGTAAGATAGAACAGCGCATGCTGTCAAGAGCTGTTCGATTTAGTCTCTGTGCGATGTGGTTCAACAATGATTCAATCAAATATTTTGATTCTGTTCCTTGTGTACATACATACATACCCTACGTATGTACATAGGTGGCCTACCAAGTCAGACATTGAAAGAGCTTGCAGTTCCATTGGTATCTCACTCTGTGTGCGATGGACCCTACGTTTACAATGGAACAATTGGTCCGACAATGCTCTGTGCTGGCGGTATTCGCGGTCGCGGACCCTGTGGAGTAATCTGCTTTCACATCCACTAAAAGTCAGGTATGTTATCCTTTGGCATTCGCATGCAGTATGCCTAACTGTATAGGGTGACTCCGGTGGTCCCTTGATGTGGCTCAAGCCAGATGGACGTTGGTGGTTGGAGGGTACTGTGTCCTTTGGCGGTGACAAGTGTGCAGATGGATTTCCTGGCGTGTATCAAAACATCTCCTTCTCCAGTGACTGGATACTTGGAACGATGTTATCAAATTAGAAATGATTATGCGGCTTTACCGAGGAATCTAGAATTCTTTGCTGCAGCACAGACGTAACTGTAGTATGTACCTACCTACATGCGCACATATGCATTGAATTGGTATGAAATGTAGCCAGTAAAATGATGAGGTGTGCCGCCCTTCAAAAAATGTGTTGCATTGATAATCAGTCATTTGATTCTGGATGTCTGGCCAATAGTTGGTTTGTTTGGTTGGTCAATAGTTGGCTAAAACGAGAGAGGTTCCACTTCTGCCGTCGAATTCCAAACTGCTATGTGTTCTCGTTGACGGCGACAGTGTGTGCTGGTGCAAGAAGCCACATTAGGCGATCAATAAGCGCAGAAAACGACGAAGGGAGTCATAGTCATGCCCCGACTGGGTTGCAATGGCTATAGCGTTTTCGCGGAGCAGATGCGTCCAGCCTTGGAGGCGCAAATGAGTCGTAAATTCTTGCGATTCAACGAGCTGATCAGAGCAGCTGCTCCGTATTGGGAAGAACTGGGTGCGGAGGAAAAACATGTAAAGGGCTGCCCCACAATTCGTTAACCCCTCCTCTATTTGGCAGGTCGCAGCGACCAAAATGCGACCCCAGACGACAAAATTGACAAAGTGTCCAGAACGCCATCGGTAGCATTTTTGGAAAAATTGTTTGCAAAAATGCGACCAAAATGCGACGTAGTGCGATCGCATGCGATACAAATGCGATGGTAATGCGATACAAATGCGATACTCAGGCGATCGCATTTTGGTCGCACTAGGTCGCATTTTGGTCGCTGCGACCTGCCAAATAGAGGAGGGGTTAATTTTCCTGCTAAATAAATAGTATAATATTATTTGGGTTGCGCAATTATTTTGTCGTAGCAATGGAAGGAGAGGGCGAAGCAGTACAAGAAAGGCGACGACTACTTGGAGAAGAAAAAGCAGAAGCGAATTCGCAACTTCGACAGAAGACATCAGAACGAAGCGTCCAAACTCCGAGCTTCCGCTTCAAACATGACGGCAGCGTCGGACGAGGAGGAAGGCAGTGGATCGATGCTGGAGTCGGAATACGGGGAGGAGGACGAGGAAGGGGAGGACTTCTGCGATCCACTTGAGCTTCCCGGCCCTGTAATGTCAGAGAAGAAGCTGACGCAGAAACACAAGCGAAAGATAGAGCGTGAAGAAGTCGTCGTGCAGAATTGCGTTGCGCCCGCGGATCCATTGGCTATGATGGGGCTGCTTACCGACGCCGCCAGGCCAGAGGTGAATGCATTCGACTTCATCCAAGGCAGTCCGGTCATGGTGAAGGAGCTCATCCGCTCACACTCCACCGGCTGCATACCCAGACGAGCTGCGCTCTTTCGAAAGGGTAAATACAAATACTACTATACTGTGGGGTAGAGTTGGACAGTTCACGCTGGATATGATACAGTACAATCTAATCTATAGTCGAACAAGAAATTTCATGAACCATTGAAATTTTTTCTCAGCCAATAAAAGACGTAGAGCACAGCGGTCAAACTTCTACGGCTAACTTTAGCTCGCCGTTCCAATAAAAAAAACCGTTTGTCTCCAGCTGCTCTGTGTGTCGAGATCTCGCCAAATTTCTTCAGTACTGAAATCGCCAAATTGGGCGTGGACCATTGGGCAATTCTAAACCTCGCAAACGCCCGAAAAATCAAAATGACAGAAATAAGCATATGTGATAAAGACGATGAAAATGCGCATCGGGCGTACAGGGTCGTAGGGTGTCGTGGTTTGCGTGGTTTAGCGTCTGCCAAATGGTGACACGATTTCAGTACTGAAGGAATTCGGCGAGATCTCGACACTGAGAGCAGCTGGAGACAAACGGTTTTTTTTATTGGAACGGCGAGCTAAAGTTAGCCGTAGAAGCTTGACCGCTGTGCTCTACGTCTTTTATTGGCTGAGAAAAAATTTCAATGGTTCATGAAATTTCTTGTTCGACTATAATGTGCAATCTGCGCGGAGTACGTATGTGTACTCTGCATTGGCACGCCTGCAGTTTCAGAACAGCTTCCGCCTCGCCTGCAGATGAAGAACAGCGGAGCCGGAGGGGATAATTCGGCATTGCCAGACGTTGACTCGATGCTGACGGAAGCTGCCAACTCATTGCGTTGGACGCGCAAAGCCATCACCGTATGGCAGTTGGATGCAGCTCACTTTGACATGGATGCCTGGTTCTGCATCCAAGGATGTGACTGCTGGCCGCCACGAGAAGAAGAGCTAGGAAATGATTGTCATCCGTCAATTTCCGCAACGATGCAGCATCCACTGCGCAAGGAAGCAGGTGCTGAGCTAGCGATGCAGAAAGCAGTGAGCAGAAGCGGGGAGGAAGCCGAAGCATCATCAGATGAGACGCAAGAACATGATCAGAGCTATCAACACCAACAGCAGTTTGCTACTGCTAGAGCCAGGCTCATGGCTGACTTGGGATTACCCGTATGTTCATCCCAGGCATAAATAAAATAGATATAGCCTGTAGTGCAGGTGGCAATAGTATACGCATGTATTGTGTATGACATTACACGTACGTACTCACATGTATTGTATTACATAGCCTTTACGTACGTACTCAACATATACGACAGCATGCATTTTCTACCACCATATTCTTACGTATGGTACAGTATGTAGTCTGGCCAATAGCAGTTGGCACTTGGACTCAAGGCGAGTTGAGTAGTTTGCATGTACTTCTGCTAAATAGGAGTACACGAAGCGTGGACAGAAATCCGCATTTGTAAATCTATTTTACGCAACGCGCCTTGAGTCCAAGTGCCAACTGCTATTGGCCAAATTATAGTATGTTGTTCGTTCAGCGAGGAGTTATGTTCTTTGATTATACGTAGTACGTACATATATGACCAGCTTGAGATGGTACAACAGTTGTTTGTGCAGTGATGCTTCATTGATCTGAGACAATCTCAATGAATAGTCTTGAAAGCAGATACTATTGTACTATTGGATGGAATGAGCTGGAAGCGTCATGAAAATTAGTAGCGAATCTTCACATATCCGTGGAATATTTATTCCTACAAGTTTCTGCGTTCAATAATTCTTTTTGTATCTGAAGTAGCGCAGCTTTAATATCTCAGGTAGTACACACACAATGCTACGTAGTCGAAAATCATTATTTTTTTTGGCGATCTCGGTCGAACACCCTGGTTATATAGTACATACTACATAGTACGACATAGAGGACATGGTACGTACATAAGTACCAAAGCATGAACCTGAAAGTACGGTTCATGGAAGAGACTGTATGTAAGTACAAGCATGTTGTAGTACAACGCTACGTATGTATGTATAAAATAAAGACCCACAGCACATCATGAGCTATTAGCCAACAAATTAGAGTAGGTACTTCAAGCGGAGCCTTTGGCCATGATTTCTCGGAGTCTGGCGATTCTTTGGTCAAGCGCGCCAGGTTCAGTGCTGAGGATAGGGTGGGAGCGAACGGCCAGAGCCAGGAGACTTCGATATTCCAACTCAGTAAACTCGGCGCCCTTCTCCAAGACGCCGTCCAGGATATCATCCGGACTGGAGTAGAGGAGCTGGAAGAAGTTGCGCGCCGTGTCCAGATCCGGCTCTCGACTGCCCGTCAGTCCGCTGATGCACTGCTGCAGAGCGAACAGATTGCGACACACGCGCTTCTTCCCATTGTCGTTCATCTTGCCGACGTACTGCGTACTGTGAATGAAGATGGCGGCCACCAGATGACCCAAGCCCTCCGTGAGATATCGCAGCTTGCGCGGCTGGAGGAGGCCGCAGAGGAGGTCGTGCAAGTTTGGGTCTCTTTTTCCAACACCGGCGCCCAGGCTCCCAGGCGCTTCTGCTCCTCCGTGGACACCAGGGCGCTCCACGCGTCGGAGCTCCGCAGGCCCGCTTCCGTTCGCTCGCGCATCTCGCGGCGCATTCGCGGCAAATACGTGTCTCTGACGTAGTGCTCCAGGAAGCCGCGCAACTGCGCGCTCCCAGTCTTCAGCTCGATCTCGGCAGCCAGCTTCATGACCGGCTTGTAGACAGCCGTCAGATTGGCGGGACTGGGCTGGCAGACCCAGATCTGCTCCCGGTCGCCCACTCCCGCAGGCGTGGTCAGCTGCAGCACTCCCAGCGTCTTCTGCTCCTGGGCGAAGGCTGTGACGTTGATGGCGTGGGCGGTGGTGTGAAAGCGGAAGAGGTGCGGCTTCCTCGCGGCGGCGGCGGCGGTGGCGGTCTTGCTGACGGCGGCTCGCTTCTTGGCGAAGTAGTCGGAGAGACTGCGCGAGTCCTCCTGCGTCATCGCTCCGCCTTCCGCCTCCTCCGTGTCCAGGTAGTCGCGGAGGAGCTGCTGAATGGCCATCTCCATCTGGCGCCACACGTCCGTCATGCTGTAGAGCTGGGGGGAGAGGTGGCGAGTGGCGCAGACGCGCTCCAGCTGGGCCAGGCAGAGGCGATGCAGGACGGCGACCACCTTGAACTGGCGGAAGACCAGCGCCAGTAGCTCCTGCAGCCGCTCCGCTCCCTCTCCCCCTCCCGCAGTGACGTGGTGGGAGTCGCGGTAGAACTGGGCGCTCTGCGCGATGATGCGCAGGAGCCCGCGACTGACGTCCTGCTTCAGCGCGTCCACCGCGTCCGGCACTCGCTTCATCACGCCCAGGGCTTCCACCAGCACGGCCAGCGTCTGCACCGGGGGCCCCTCCCCCTCCTGCTCCTTGGCGCAGCCGTTGTCCGCCAGCACCGCCTGGTCCTCCTCCGTCGCCGACAGACACCCCGTCGTCGCCCCTCCCCCTCCCCCTGCGGCGCGCTCTCCGCTGACGGCGCTCTTGTGCAGCTCGTACAGCAACTCCTCGCTCGGACGCACGTACAGCGTACGGTTCAGCTCTTCCAGTATCCGCTTGTACACATCCTGCACACACACACACACTCCCTACTACATACAGCAGAAAGCTCTCCATCGTAGGTGCTGCTGGCTAACGGGAAGCCTGTGCTGTGCGCCCCTCACCTCAAGTTTCCGATGAACTTCCAGCTTGAGATCTTGTAGGCCTTCCATGCTAGTCAAGTCACCGTCCAAATTTATGCCTGCAAAATCCCCGAAGCATTACTCTAACGCTTACAATCAAATCATTCACGTCTATACTCATTGTGGGGCAGTACCGCGCTACACACGTGGTGAGTAAACTCACGGTGAATTCGAACTTCGAGTTTTGTTTTTCGTGTAGAACATTCTCACTTGCTCCCAAGCGCAAAATTTTTCTCACTTGTTCACACGACGGTGAGTTTCAAACTCACGGTGAATTCACCGGACTCCCTATGCTTCATCGCATACTTACGGGGAATTCCCCGTGAGTTTACTCACCACGTGTGTAGCCCACTAGTGTAAGAGACTCATACACTGCCTCACAGCTATACACGAGAACAATAGAAATGGTGTTAAAGACAGCGGGCACTCAGTTTTAGACCAGCTTTCATATAATACCTCACCATGTGTACATTACTGCAAAACAAAGCTTTTTCCCAAAAAGCGCTTGTAAGTTTATAAAAAGCTCTGTGAACATTAGATATGTACTGCGGAAGATGAGGGCTTTTCGTTGCGAGACCCACTTCGCTCTTTTCTTTTTTTGCGCAGATGGGGCAAGCGCTAAAACACACACCTCAGACGCAAAACGCACCACACCCGCAGCCACCGCGTTTGCGTCTGAGGTGTGTGTTTTAGCAAAAGAGAAGAGCGAAGTGGGTCTCGCAACGAAAAGCCCTCATCTTCCGCGCTACACATATGATGTTCACAGAGCTTTTTATAAACTTACAAGCGCTTTTTGGGAAAAAGCTTTGTTTTGCAGTAATGTACACATGGTGAGGTATTATAAGAAAGCTGGTCTAAAACTGAGTGCCCGCTGTCTTTAACTCCTCCCGGGATTCAAAGTCTCCGACGCCAACTGGTTGTGCAACCGTTGACAACCGACATATGGAGCAGTTGTACAACTGACGCCAACCGACATATTGCGGTTGTGCAACCGACGCCAACCGCGAAGAAAAGAAAAGAAGAAAGTGCAGGAATATTCTTCCTTGTGATGCTGAAACGAAGTGAAAAAAGAATAAAATAAAATAAACGAAAATAAAGATAAATAAAAATAAAATATAATCAAAATAAAGATAGGCCTAAATAAAATAAAGATAATCTTTCTATTTTTCTTTTCTTCGCGGTTGGCGTCGGTTGCACAACCGCTATATGTCGGTTGGCGTCAGTTGTACAACTGCTCCATATGTCGGTTGTCAACGGTTGCACAACCAGTTGGCGTCGGAGACTTTGAATCCCGGGAGGAGTTATGTCAGGTTGACATAATCATCAGTATACTAACTTGCAGTGAGCAGGAGCTCTGAAGCGTGCAGGAAGCATTTTCGAGAAATAGCATCTTCCGCATCCCGAGGAACACATTTCACTTCCTCACTAAACAAATGACTGCCAATTCATACGTTTAGACAGGGCATTTTGTATATACACGTTTAGAGGAAAAGGCAAGTGGTGAAAGAGAGAGACAAGCTAAGCTTACACTGTGTTCAGCAACTGTGTGATGTACTTCTGTTCCGCATTCTCCAACCAGAGCTTGCGCAGTTCTTGTCGTTTGCACTGCAGCAGAGACTTACAGGAAGAGAGACTGTTGCGCACATTGCGAATACGCTCTCGAGCAACTAAATAAACAATCGCTCACTCCTCCGTAAAACAGGGCACCTAATGGCGTTTGGTCTACAATCTTCTCTAGACAGTCAGTCATATTTATAGCAGGGTGCAGGGTAAAGTCGGTATCCCGTTAAGCTTTCTTCACATCTTGCTCGCGACCAGTACAGCTGAGGAGCAGTGCAGTAACCCAATTCATTGCAGTAGCCGACCAAGCAATACCTAGATCAGATCGCATTGCTACTGACTCTTACCCCCAAGAACATTACCTGTGATACGCGAAGACACCTTTCGAAAGGACTGCAGGGACTGCGTCAAATCAGTTTGGTGTGCTGCAACAACAAATCATATCTCATACTGGCTGAAGACACTTGGCAAATGCATAGCGCAATGCGTATGTACATACCGGCCACCAAAGCGTCTATGGTTCTTCCCGTGTCCCTGTAGCCCTGTTCTAATCGGCGTTTCTCCAAATCGCGCTGCTCAGATGATCCACTACAATCCAGCAACAAAAGGAATGTAACGTACAGTACATACATCCGGGGAAACAAAATTTCAAGGTATTATGGACGAAGTCTGCCTCTACATACATGTGCACAGGTACCTCGTTGTTAGTGTTCGAACGACAGACACCAGTAATCCGGCCTAAAAACACAACAACCACCAAAATAATACATAAAACAGGCGACGCAAGCAAGGGTCTTGTAAAGGTCACCCAAAAAGAGTGGCCGTGCATCAGTACTGCGCTACGCTGACGCAGCATGGGTGCGCACTGGTGTTGTAACGCACTTTCCTTGAAACAGTTTCTCCCGTTACCTACACAACCCCTGAACCATTACATATGTACATACATACAAGATACGGAGCTTACAGATCCTGAATCTTGCTGTCCTCGGGTTGTTCCAGTTGGCCCCGTTTTTCTTGGAGGACGATGAGGAAATGACATTGTTCAAATCTGCCACATAGAAAGCTTATTCGAATTCGATGAATATCGTCTCTTCTGTTATTCTACCGTTTTTTCATGGACTACTCTAGAAATGAAGGTTCTGCTTCTGGACTGGAAAGTAATATACCGGTGTACACGAGCGGGGTTAGCGACGTTGTTTTGTGCATGAGTGTTTCACACACTACAGTGCAACCTAGGTGAACTATTGTAATTTTTGGCAGTTACTAAACAAAATACTCATCATTGGCAGTCTGTAGTTACATTCTGTTGGCAATGCATGAATAAAAACAGGTCATATGAGAAAATCAATCAGTCAGACAAATCTTGAAAGTGCTTTCAGCTCCGTTGCTGTGATAAGGACTGATCTGGACATTATCTCACATGGTAGTGCTTGAAATGCTTATCAGCATAGGGCTCCTGTTCTCTACATTTCTGGGTAATTGGTTATGGATCACTCCAAAGTTGGGCAAAACAGTCAAAACAGAGTTTCAGTACTGAGTTGGGTATCAAAGCTGTATTACCATGGCATTGCTGTAATAGGCCCATTCACCCCATTGCAACTTGAAACGCCCTTTTCAATAGTTTACTAACCTCATGACACTGTTTCACCCCTACCATTGGTGAGTTGTCTAGCACTGAAGCCAATCAACATCAATGGTAAAGCAGCCAGCACCAGGCAATAGCTAAGTCATCCACAGCTCAGCTTCTATCCAATGGACATGCCTGGAAAACATCTCTTGTTGTAGCGCTTGAAATTCTGATCAGGATAGGCTATTTCTGAATCTAATATAATGTTGGGCAATGAGGTAGAAATGTCGCCCTAAAATATTTATGTTCCATATGCACTCTTACTTAGCAATGAATAGGCATGCTATAGTTCATAGGGAAATTATATCAACATACAACAGACAAATCAAAATATTTAGAGTCGACTAAATGAGGGAATGGCTCATCTTTTATTTCTTATCTAAACTATCTCAATATGTTTCCTCCTTATCGAAATATATTCATTTCACTGAAGACAGCTCACCTACGTATGTACAAAACATAGCCGTTCCCTTCCGTTCTAACCCCGCTTGCGTACGCACATATTTGAAAGTGCGCCAACTTTCCGCTCCATATACGGCGTTGTTACTATAGAACTCCATGGTTTTTTCCTGGTTTCGTGTTGTCTGTCGTCGATGTCAGCGAAACTTACTTGTTATTTTCTGTATTACTGTATGTGTAGCTCAGACAGATGGGTAGAATTTTTGAGAAACGACAAAAAGCTGTCAAATCTGCTATTATCAACAAGCAGAACTTAGTCAAATTTATGAAATCAATCAGTTCTTATGAATTGTTTCGTTTTTACAAGGGCTTGCAGTAAAAGGACTATCCGCTATGAAGAAAAACCCGTAAACGAAGATGCCGACAAATTATGCAGCACTTAGCTCGGCGATAGCGAAACAGGGTGAAGCCGTGGGTCGGGGGTCCCATACAAACAAATATTCGAAATCGATCAGAGATTTTCGGGACAAAAAATTTTTTCCAAAAATGACGTCATTTTCCAGAGAACCAGGCCGTTTTCGGCCGAAGAGGCCAAAAAAGGGCAAATCCAGCATCTTCATGGGCCTATATCTCGACAACGACGTTGCGGCAGAAAGTTGCCGCCATAGTGAAACCTACCCGCAAAGATTCCCTCTTTCACCCCATACCACTGGCAGACCTCTAGTTAAGGCCTAACACAGTTATTGAACCATATCTTTTCTTTATCAAAAAATTCACCAACCTTAAATTTATTGTTCCTTTGATATCAGACCACCATTAGATGCGTCTGATCAAGCTGATTCCGAATATGCCACTGGCGTCTGCAAAATTTGCATTATTTACGGAGTTACGGCCCTCCAAAGTGGCCCTACTTTCCAAAAATCGCGATTTTTAGTGTTCCTAAATTCAGAAGGGGTTAAATTTTTAAACAACATTTTCTGACCTAATTTTATGCGTAGAATCCGAATTTGAACTTGATTTTTCAATTTTCCCACATTTAAGGCCTTATTTTTGCCATTTTCTGCTTTTTCAGATTTCAAATCGTGAAATAAGGCCTTAAATGTGGGAAAATTGAAAAATCAAGTTAAAATTCGGATTCTACGCATAAAATTAGGTCAGAAAATGTTGTTTAAAAATTTAACCCCTTCTGAATTTAGGAACACTAAAAATCGCGATTTTTGGAAAGTAGGGCCACTTTGGAGGGCCGTAACTCCGTAAATAATGCAAATTTTGCAGACGCCAGTGGCATATTCGGAATCAGCTTGATCAGACGCATCTAATGGTGGTCTGATATCAAAGGAACAATAAATTTAAGGTTGGTGAATTTTTTGATAAAGAAAAGATATGGTTCAATAACTGTGTTAGGCCTTAACTAGAGGTCTGCCAGTGGTATGGGGTGAAAGAGGGAATCTTTGCGGGTAGGTTTCACTATGGCGGCAACTTTCTGCCGCAACGTCGTTGTCGAGATATAGGCCCATGAAGATGCTGGATTTGCCCTTTTTTGGCCTCTTCGGCCGAAAACGGCCTGGTTCTCTGGAAAATGACGTCATTTTTGGAAAAATTTTTTTGTCCCGAAAATCTCTGATCGATTTCGAGTATTTGTTTGTATGGGACCCCCGACCCACGGCTTCACCCTGTTTCGCTATCGCCGAGCTAAGTGCTGCATAATTTGTCGGCATCTTCGTTTACGGGTTTTTCTTCATAGCGGATAGTCCTTTTACTGCAAGCCCTTGGTTTTTACCTGAAAAATTGCTCCACGCAGATTTCAGAAATGCCGTTGCCATGAATACAGTAATCTACTGAAACTAGTAAATATTCTGAACGAGGAGCGACAAGTCCTTGTAGGAGCGACAAAGAAGGCGAAGCGAGGGAGGAGTTGCGGTTTTCCGGTCCGCCACCGCCGTGAAGTAAAGGAGAAGACAGTTCAACCTTTGTTCCAAGCTCTCAACATCTATTGAAAGGAACTCTTTTTATGGTGAGCTTTCTTTCATTCGCTTTGGTCTGACAAAATATCCCAAAATAGGTTGACTCTGATCTATTGTACATACGTACGCATAGTTACGTGCGTAAAGTACATGCCCCGTTCACAACGGACGCTGAACGCCGACCAACGCAGCGTCAACGCCAACGCAGATATTAGCGTTAGACGCAGAAAGCCTTATGCAAATATATATTTTACTCCGATAATAACGCCGACTGTTTGGTACGTATGTACGTACGTGTTTCGATAAGTTTACGTCGATGTTCGCCACTATGCTAATATCTGCGTTGGCGTTGATGCCGGCAGTAACGTAGTAGCGTCAACCTCGGCGTTCAACGTCTGTTGTGAACGGGGCAGCACGCAGTTTACCGTTGCCCCTTTCAGATTAGCGAAACAACGTACATCCATCGTCCAAAAAAGCATTGACAGCCAAGGACTTGTGCTGCGTTCAGACAACTAACGTTCTACCTCCTACGTACGTCCGACGCCCAAAAAGAGCGGCGAACGAGCAACCATGTGCTCCTAAGTAGATATATCGTTCGAGCCACGTTGGACGTACGTCGGTTATCTGAACGCAGCGTACGGATTTTTTAGGACGTTACGAGGCACTTGCCGTATTTACCGAGAGGTCCAATATGGGGTTATGCATGGGGGGTCACAATTCACAGTATGTGTGTACAATACACGTATGATAATGATAAGTGTATCAGGTGTGCAGTGATTTGGGATGGGTGTTTTATGATTGCAGGCTTCGACATCTGTGGCTGGTATAGCGTGGCTTTTGAGTGGGTGTAGCAGTAATATTCGAGTGCGCCTGGCAACTTCTGAATGTCGACGGCGACTGAGCTTAGCCAGCAGCACGAACGCCAGAAATAGGTCAGGCCTCAACAAACAGCCCTTAGTCAAATGGCAAAGAGTGGCCAACCTGCAGCTGCTACAGGCGCGCTACAGATCAACCAATCCTGTCAACACAGTTATCAACTTTGTGCCTCAACAAGAAGCTTGGGTATGCTAGTTTTCTTTGCCAGTGGTTTGTACGTGTCTATGTCCCTTCTGCTTTTCGCGTCATTTTGTTTTGTTCATTCTTCAGGTAGTGGAAAGAATGGGCAGATTTCACAGCGTATTGGAACCGGGTATCAATGTGCTAATTCCCATTTTGGATAGAGTCAAGTACGTGCAAAGTTTGAAAGAGATAGCCATTGAGATTCCACAGCAAAGCGCCATCACAGTGGATAATGTGCAGCTGCAACTAGACGGAGTGCTGTATCTGAGAGTGGAGGATCCCTACAAGGTCAGTGTATTACCGTGTTGGTTGCACTTCGGCTTGAAGAGAAGTGCTGTGCTGCTTGTAGGCTTCATACGGCGTGGAGGATCCAGAGTTTGCGATTACTCAGCTGGCGCAGACAACAATGCGTTCAGAAGTGGGAAAGATTGATCTGGATACTGTGTTTCGAGAGCGAGAAGCACTCAACGACAGTATTGTCGGTACGATACCAACCAATCCCCATCTCTCTGCATCTATCCACAACGTGCTCTTCGTTTCCTTTTAGTAGCCATTAACAAAGCTTCTTCGCCTTGGGGCATATCCTGCAAGAGATATGAGATACGTAAGTCGCCGCCGACAGAAAATAATTGCGCAAAGTGTGTATGTGTACTGGTAAATATCTGTCTCAGGGGATATGAAGATGCCGCCGAAGATTCAGGAGGCCATGCAGATGCAAGTGGAAGCAGAGAGAAAGAAGAGAGCTGCCATACTCGAATCTGAAGGTCAGAACATGGCAAGCCCTGTCTATTCTAGTATATGTGCATATAACGGTGATGACTAATGCTACAGGTGTCAGGGATGCGGAAGTGAATAAGGCTGAGGGTAGGAAGAAAGCGGTGATTCTGCGCTCAGAAGCAGACAAACAAGAGAGGATAAATTTGGCTTCTGGTGAAGCAGCGGCCATCATGGCAAAGGCCCGCGCCAGGGCAGACGCTATTCAACAAGTGGCTGAGTCCCTCCACAAGAATCCCGTAAGACTTTGTACTTTACACGTACACCTACGGCGAGACAGTGCTGTTGCATCGATTGATGGGTTGTGTGCAGGATGGGCACAATGCGGCGAGTTTGTCAGTGGCTGAACAGTATGTGGACGCGTATCGGCAGTTGGCCAAAGAAAACAACACGCTAATTCTGCCATCCAATCCTAATGACGCGTCCGGAATGGTCGCACAGGTAGTCACTCTCTACCTGCCTTATGATATGATTACTCCTGAATGGTCGCGGTGGTTCTTGACCAGCTGAAACGACAAAGTCACAAGTTCACGGCGAATTATTTTGAGCTGCTGTGTTATGGGAGCAGTCTACATGAACTCTTGGCGTTGATGCTTCGGCTGGTCGTGAGCACACAGAAATGATAACGCAAGTAGCGAATGGTCGGTCCGCTGGACAGACTATTGGCATGTACGTATGTATGCTCTCGACGGGTTTGTGTGCGAGGTACAGAACACTGTGGGGAGAGTTTTGCTCGTATGTGATAGTGCTTGTGTACCGTTTGTGCAGGCGCTTTCCGTTTACAAAACTCTGTTCAAGCAGCAGCCGCAATTGTATGGAGATGCAAGCAATGTCAAGGAAAGCAGGTGATACAGAGCCAATTCTTTAGAAGTGCCCTTGTTGAAATTTGTTGACTTTTACGATTGAAAATATAGCCTTCATAGGCCTACTTGTTGATTTGAAAATTGCGCGTTGTGTGTACGCTGATGACTAACTACAATGTAGCTCAATGTGGGGAGAAATTGCTCTGTCTGTGTTTGGCGCGCATACCTACATGATACAGTAAATTACAAGTGTTCAAGCGTATTACATACATTGGTTACGTACCCCAATAGGGTCCATTTGGGACTATTATGTCCCAAGTCGTTTTATGTGGAAAGTTTTTCGGTGTGGTTCATGTATACGCGATTTCAAATTTTCGCTATACATGCTCTGTAACTGCTGTATACATGGAGTATTTTTTCGAACAGATTTTTGATGTCCATTTTCGTATACATGACGCCACTTAGCATCGATCATGTATAGCAAAGAAGCGATCATTCATGTATGTGGCACATGATTTGGCACATTTTCATACATGATTTGCATTTTTGTGTATCATGTATGCGTGCGATCGAGGTGGACGCCATAGAAACAGTAATCCACTCGGGACCACTGTTTATGCCATTTGTAAGGAAATGTGATCAAATGTGCCATATGATGTATGCATGCACACACGTGTGCTAGATACATACAAGATGTGTGTACATGCAGGCTATTCCCAGTGCCACTCTAGGACTCATTGTACATACATAGCTTCAGTGTTCTAGGTGGGTGCAGGAGATTGGCATGCCATATGATGTATGCTTGCACGCACATATGCTACATACTGTACATACAAGATGTGTGTATGTGCAGGCACTCTGTGTCACCCTAGGACCTATGTGCATAGGTATGGTGTTGTACTGTACGTGGCCACAGTAGGTTGGTATGCCATATCATGTATGCATGCACACAGACATTTAGGCTACATAAAAACAAAACGTGTGTATGTGTAGGCTCTTCCCCATGTTACCCTAGGACCTAGTTGCATAGGTGCAGGGTTGTAGCTATGTAGGTGGGCACAGTAAGTTGCAACTTGCATGCCATATAATGTATGCGTGTGCACGCACACATATGCTACATGATGTGTCTATGCTGCATAGGTAGGCTCTTTTCCCCCACCATGTCACCCTAGGACATACACATCTTGAAGCATATGTGTGTGCATGCATACATCATATGGCATACAAACCTACTGCACCCACCAACATACAGCTGCAACACTGTACCTATGCAGATAAGTATACACATCTTGTAGCATATGTGTGTGCATGCATACATCATATGGCATACAAACCTACTGCGCCCACCAACATACAGCTGCAACACTGTACCTATGCAGATAGGTCCTAGGGTGACATGGGGAAGAGCCTCCACATACAGTATGCACATCTTGTAGGTAGCATATGTGTGTGCACGCATGCATCATATGGCATACAAACCTACTGCGCCCACTAACATACAGTTGCAACACTGTACCTATGCAGATAGGTCCAAGGGTGGCATGGGGAAGAGCCTGCACATGCAGTATACACATCCTGTAGCATATGTGTGTGCATGCATACATCATATGGCATACAAACCTACTGCGCCCACCAACATACAGCTGCAACACTGTACCTATGCAGATAGGTCCTAGGGTGACATGGGGAAGAGCCTCCACATACAGTATGCACATCTTGTAGGTATCATATGTGTGTGCACGCATGCATCATATGGCATACAACCTACTGCGCCCACCAACATACAGTTGCAACACTGTACCTATGCAGATAGGTCCAAGGGTGACATGGGGAAGAGCCTGCAAATACAGTATACACATCTTGTACCATATGTGTGTGCATGCATACATCATATGGCATACAAACCTACTGTGCCCACCTACATACAGCATTGTAGCTTATGTGCTTGGTCTTAAGGTGACAGGGGCGAGAGCCTACATATACAGTATACACACATCTTCTAGCATATGTGTGCATGCACATGCTTACATCATATGGCATGCCAACCCACTGTGCCCACCAACATACAGCTGCAACACTGTACCTATGCAGATAGGTCCTAGGGTGACATGGGGAAGAGCCTGCACATACAGTATACACATCCTGTAGCATATGTGTGTGCATACATCATATGGCATACAAACCTACTGCGCTCACCAACATACAGCTGCAACAGTGTACCTATGCAGATAGGTCCTAGGGTGACATGGGGAAAAGCCTGCACATACAGTATACACATCCTGTAGCATATGTGTGTGCATGCATACATCATATGGCATACAAACCTACTGTGCCCACCTACATACAGCATTGTAGCTTATGCACATACATTGGTCTTAGGGTGACAGGGGCGAGAGCCTACATATACAGTATACACACATCTTCTAGCATATGTGTGCATGCACATGCTTACATCATATGGCATGCCAACCCACTGTGCCCACCAACATACAGCTGCAACCCTATACCTATGCAGATATGTGTGTGCATGCATACATGATGATGTCTAATTGAATGAGGTATACGTCTTCATGCAGCTTGTACTGGTCATTTTACGATCAGGTATAAAATCGTTGTATGTATCTATCATCTTTTTTTGCTTTTTTCAGCATGTGTAATGAATGAAACTGTACATGATGAGTAATCACAGATCATATATCATAGGAATCAATCGAACAGAAAACAATCACAAGTAATCCTAATCATGCCTGTAGGAGCTGACATGGCATGGCACCCTAGGCTTATTTTGCTTTATTTCTGCGAATGGGGGATTCAAACCTGATTGGCCAATGGGGCGCGACTCTGCTGTAGAGCTGCACCACCACCCCTTTTACATTGGTGGACGAAAGCGGTGTGTGCAGTGCTGGAAGGAGTCGAAGGATGTCAGAACACCCTTGTACTGCTATGGCTGCAGATTTTCCATCTGTGAATGCTGCTTCGCAAATTGGCATCTCCTACAGCAATGATTACTTGTACTCGTGTTCTGTTCGATTCCTATGATACATGATCTGTGATGACTCATATCATGAACAGTTTCGTTACACATGCTGGATAGAAGCAAAAATAGATGATGTATACAGCGATTCTATACATGACCGCAAAACGAGCAGTTCATGATGCACGAAGACCTATACATGACCGAATTACACATGATCCAGATGGTTCAAAATATACATGATCTAAAAAATGACCATGTATAGACGATTTCAAAATTTTAACGGATGAGGTATAACCTAGACATGATCTGAGCAAAACCCCTAATGGGGTACCCACCCAGCTTACGAGCCAATTTCTATCTATGCAACCAAGCGCCGTAAGCGAGAGTGCGTTGAACTTTTCGATGGGTAAGGTGGGGTAGGAATGATAATTGTAGAAGTTGTATGATGAGGGGATGCTTGAGAAGACAAAAGCTTGCTATTCAAACCACCGCGTGTCCGAGTTGCATGTGTGCTATATTCTGATCACTGAGTTCGCTATGGAACTCAAGTCGTGTTGCATAGTTTACATATACTCGTGCAGAACAGGAGTACGTGAAGCATGGACAATAATCCACACTTGTCTTTCTATTTTACGCGAAGCGACTGGAGTTCCATAGCGTAATAGTGAGACGACTTGATTCCCATAGCGAATGAAAGACGCGACGCGAAGCAATGTTCAGTTTTTGGCCGTCGGTCAGCTACTATTTGCAGTGCGCGAAAAAAAGTTGTGTAGTATGTCAGTAGGACTCAGTGACACTCCGAGGCCATCCAGTTGCGTAACAGGTAGCATGCTGCAGCTTCGTGAAGTGACAAAGCAGCGAGGGCGTCGGTCTATTTGAGGAGTTTTCAAAATACAAACAGCCAGCTCTCAGTCGGGATTCAGTTGGACACTTGAGACATGCGGAAAAGCGGCTGCTGGTTGCGGAGTGAGAAAGAAGGCTGTTCGCCGCACGGCTTTTCTCTCCTCCGCTGCCTCCTTCCTATATCGCTTTTGGAGGTCGCACGAGAAGAATGCAGGCGCATTGATTGAGCTGCTCGTAGGATATGCTGGCATATTTCTCCTGTCTTCTCATGCTGAGGCTAATTACGGTCAGTGTCAGTGTTCTGCGACTGTACGATGGACCATGCGGATATCCGGAAGTGCCGTCTTTCGCCCATGTCACAATTGGACAGGACGAAGAAGACAATTCGACTATTGCCTTCTATCAATGTGATGCTGGCTTCAGTCTTATCGGAGATGCTGAAAGGACATGCAACGAGTCCATTTGGGCTGGTTCCCCACCAACTTGCGGTACAACTGGGTTCTTTTTGTGAGTGAAATGATGGCACAGGATGCTCGTGTGTTGGGCTGTGTAGGTGCTGATATGGCTGCTGGCCGGCCAGTGTTTGCATCTTCAGAACTGCAGAATGTTTCTGCTCAGCTTGCAACTGATTGGACATTTAGTGATCGGCCAGTCCAAGTGGAAGAAACCTGCTCGGAAACTGAAGAGGAGCGCCTCCCTTGGTAGGGTCACAAATTATTGGTAGGGTATACGATCGCCCGTCCCAATGTAACTTACTCCGTGGTTGTGGTGGAGCTGTGATAAGCGTCAGCCCTCAGTTTGCGTTGTTTTAATTTTAGGTATATTGTCGACTTTTTGGAACCAAAGACTATCATTGGCTTCAACATCACATGGTTTCAGCTGCTTATGCAGGACGAAGGTACCTAGGCGCTACATTAGCCAGCGTGTCGTATCGTGGTCAGAGTAGAAAGTATTTTTTTGGACTTGTAGGAAAGAATGTCACCGATTCCGGTGAAAGTATCTTTTACGAACTGTTGATTGGTAACTCCACCGTTGACTTTGACAACAATTGGAAATGTGCAGAATTCAGCGCCGAACATCACACAGGTGTCGTTGTTGCTTTACAATGCTATCGGTAGCGCTTTCGTGTTGCAAGTTCGCTTTTCCAACCTGTGTAAGAATATATAGTATGGACGCTTGTGCCGTATACGTAGGTAATATGACGACGAGAACTGTGGTGGGCCTGTGCAATGGGCGTGTACGAGGTCGCTTCGCTCTTCTGCGAAGTTCCAGTGCGTTGGCTTTCCGTCTGGGCGTGTGCAAGCTGCAGTTCTTCTCCGTCGACTCTGTCTCCAGTGCTCAATGTCCAGATGCTGAGCGCCAGAAGGCGCATGGGCGTCGCTGTTACGGCATCTACCCCAGTGACACGCAGATGCATCAGACGCAGTTGACCTGGTCCCTGGCGTCTGCCCATTGTCAGCAGAGTGGAGGACGCCTCTTGACACCGACGGCACGCGGAAGGGCGGAACAGGAGTCACTGCGACAGTTCCTTGCGTGGGAACTGACTCAGCATCAAGCGCATCATCGGCCTCCGCACCCAACTGAATACTGGATAGGACTACAACGTCTCAAGCAATGTGCCAAATGGACTGCGGTCGATGGTAATCACACATGTAGGCCTAATTACTTACTCTGTAATTATTGAAGTTGTAGCGCCAACGAAGTACTTGCTAGTACGTTTTATCGCTTATCGTAATAGTATTTCGCATTGGTCTATGGTTTGTGTTAATCATGGAGAGTAGAATTTTGTGGTTTGAATCGACGTGGGAAATATCGTATGAAATGGTAGCTTCTTGCGTTCCCACGGCAGCTGTTTTTTGGATGTTTGTAGGGGAGGACGTTGAAAAGTTGGTGGGTGTATGGCTGGAGGAGGTGAATGGTGATTGCATTGGCGCCACTGATGACCGTGCAGCTAATGGGAGTTGGCCGATGTGTGGATCGGTAGAGAGCGACAAGCCGAATCAGTGGATACGCGCCGACTCCTGCGCCCGACAGGAATCCGGTTGGATTTGCGAATATAGTAAGCAAGCAAGCATACGTGTATTATACATTGAGTGAGATGTGGACAAAGCGCCTGGCTCAAATTGTCACGCGCCATCGAGAGAGCAGCCCGAACTGCTGAGCTGTTGTTGTTGTTGTGTCACACCCTCCTTTTGGCGCAAAATGAAGGAGTTCAGTAGCGCATAAGCATCGGAGCTGGGTGGGCGGGTGGGTATTATTATATTAGTATGTATGTATGTACTACGTGGTAGGTGGAATACTAGGGGCATTGAAGCGCATCGCGCGTCTCAAGTGCTCCGACATTCCTCGCTGTCACACTGACATACTTCCACATGAATAGAGGCAAACAAGCTTCTTAGTGCAGTTCCCGTCTACTCTGGTAGTGCCGCTTTGTGTTCTCCTTTTACACTAGATGTGAGTAGTTGTGGACAGCCGTGGCTGCCAGCCGGGATCTCATTCTACTACCCGAAACAATCCCACTACGAGCCCGGTGAGTCCATGTCGAGAGCCACACCACGACATTCTACCCACAAAGAGCTACAGTAGAGAGAGACGACAGCTATGCAATAATTTTCAGGTTCCGTTGTGTCATATCAATGCACCGAGAGTGGCACTTCCCATATTCGCCTCTGTTTGGCATCAGGCTTGTGGTCAGGAAGAGCACCTGAATGCGACAACACTCCCACAATCAGTACATATATACACTTTTTAATGGCGCTTTTCTCCGGTTTATTAATGCTAGGGCGATCTGCTGTGTTTTTAGTAGATAACCTAGATACGGTAGTTTTGTTTAGCCCGATGTCCAAAACTTTCTCAACCGAGAGACGGGGAGTACATGGTCAATGGCAGTGCAATCGAGTACGCATGCAATGAAGGTTTTCGTTTGGAGGGTGATGGTCGGTTGGAATGCTTGCCAGATGGATTCTGGGATCGAGAGGAACCCATCTGCGCCAGTACGCGGAATGCCGTTCTCCTTGTCTGTCGTCCTTTATTTGATGTTCATTCGGTACTGTATGTAAATGTTACATACGTACTTGTTGTGTACAGGTGTGCTGTGTTCGCATCCTCCGTTGTTGCTGAATGGTGAAGTGAAACTGTCGTGGGGAGAGAAGGGCGGTCTCGGGGTGGGAAGCCTGTTGGAGTTTGCCTGCGATGAGGGTTTCCAACTGCGCGGCCCTCACCATCTGAGTTGTACTGAAACTGGGGAGTGGGAGGCTGGATGGCCGAGTTGCGATCAACCACCGGCAGAAGTAACGGAGCCAGTTGTGCCCACCAGGTGTCCCGTGTTGCGGGTGGAGAATGCGGAGGTCCTATATTTGGATGCTGGAGAGCGCGCGCCGGGAGACAGAGCTCTGATTCAGTGCCGCTCCGGATTCTCCATGCTTCCCGAGGATACGCCTTCTATTCTGCGGTGCACTGACGCTGCCCTATGGAATACTTCGCTTCCACACTGCAGGCGCCGCCATAATGGTGAATATGTATGGTCGGTTGATTCCGTCCAGTGACAATATGAACACTGGTCTCGGTCCCGTAAACGTTGACGCAATTGCAGGACGTTCCAAAGCTGACGAAGACGATGTTCCACCTCCACCAACAGCTGCTGATGCTGCAGATCGCCCCATCTCTTTCTTCAATGACAACACCAGAGAAATTTTCCTGGGTATGCATGCTGCAGTAACTTTTTGATTACGTAATGCAACTTTACAATCGCTGTGTACGTAGACGAGCTGCGCATAGTACCACGCGACTGACTACTGACAGCAGTATGTATGTAACTACACGTGTATTTTGGCATGTGTAGAAGCCAATTGGGCTATGTTAATAATGGGATTTGCTGGCGTTGCGCTATTCATATCTGCTGTTGGATTTGCAACTGCTTTTATTCTCTGCAGAAGGTAACAAATACGCCTCTATGTGTATGTACTTATGTCTCTTTACTACATACGTACAGTACATAAGCTACGTACGTATGAACATGGAGTATACGTCATACATATACATACGTCGCAGGCCACATTTTGCTTTCAGAAAGCCACCACCGCGACCAACAGTTTCATCTCCGAAGCACGATGGATCTGCACCTTCAACTGAAGCTCCAACTCCTGTGTCCTACATTTATCATGAGTCCAGGCCTGCGGCGTTTGTTCTGGACCCTAGTGGATCAGCCCCTGGCACCCTGACCAGCGCCACTCTCCATTATCCTGCCATGATGCCATGGCCTACAGTATCTCCGCCACCACCACATCCTCTCTTTGCTACAGGGGCGCCCTTGGAGTTTAGAGGGAGATCGCCACTAGTATTCAACAGTCTGCCCATGAGACGACTGCATCATCCCTCAGCAACTTCGACGCTGCCGTTGGAGTTGGTAGGTCGGCCACACATTTCGACGTCAAATTATTCTGCCAACGGAACCATGCCCAGAGGTGGAAGGCCTGTCACAACCACGCTCTCTGCTCAACTGTCTGCTGAAAGGAGTGCGCAAGCCAAGATGACATCCAGGTCACCCGAGGTAGATGGCGACAGGCCCAGTCCTGGACCACCGCAGACGCATTCGATTCCCCAAAAGCCCGGCAAGTCAGTGGGCCAGGATGAGGATGTAGCAGCCCTTTGTCGAGATCAGATGAGTCAAGCCAGTGTACAGGAGATTGCGGAGTCATCGAACACTGTGGCTGATTCTCCACCTCCTCCACCTCCTCCGCCCCCCTGTCCTCTTCCCCTTCCTGCAACTCCACCCCCGCTTCCGCCTCCGCCTCCTCCCATTAGCACAATTCCCAAACGCATCCCCACCTATGCTGGAGTAGCTGTCTCCGTGGGCAGTGGGGCGAATTCGCTGCGTCAGGAAGCGAAAGAACCGCTGCCAGAGGAAGCTGGTCACATCTCACCACCACTGCGCTCGGAAAGGGGCAGAAGGCAGAATCAGCAGAGTTTGAGCAGCGGAGGATTGGACAACGAGGCGTACACGTTAGAGGAGATCGTAATCCCGGATACGGTATCAGTGGACGCGCGCCTTTCCGTCTCTTCCTCCTCTTCTACCTCCGTGCCTTCTTCGCCTAACCGCGTCCTCCTGCCACAAGCGGAAGTACAGCAGAGAGGAGGGGAACTGCCGCCCAGCGTGAATATGCGTCTGGCTCAGCTGGCTGCAGCTCATCAGCGTCTGCGGGAACTCCAACAAGAGCACGCACATCCGCGAGCTCTAGAAGAGGATTACAATAAGAACCGATGGCCTGAACCTGAAGACCCGATACATAGGGAGAGCGGGGAAATGCACAATGAGGAGTCTGCGCGCCAATTGGAGAGCAAGTGGCACGATGGAACAAACAATTGCCTTCGAGATGGACGGGAGCCTAGCCCAGGTTTGTAGTACGCATGCATACAGTGTATATATGTACATGTGCACTACTATATTTGGCTGCATGAATTATATTTAGAAATGGCGCAGTCCGTGCGATTGCTCAGACCCAGGAGTCACAGTATATCCGGTGGACAGCCGACTGACTATACTATTTCGCATGACCGCGTATACCCAGCCGATGCCACTTTGAATGAACACGAAAATGGACAACGGCAACACCACCAGTATGATCGAAATCGCTACTCTGACTACTACGTGGCAGAGCCCGCGGATTACGACGGCGAAAGACAGTCAAGCTATGGCCATCATGATGATTTCCAAGCTAGAATGGAATCTGCGAGCGGTTTACGACGCGTTTCCCTTCCGCCGAAGAAAGCTGTGCACTTTCACCAGAACGCGAAAGAGATGGATGGCAGCGTGGAGTGGAGGAGGGGGCGAGAGGCCTCCGACTCCGACGAAGCTGCGGAAGTGACGGAGAGACGGCGTCGACGTCGATCCAGACGAAGTGAACCGTCTGCTTCCAGAAACGTAGGACGTCGCTACTCCGTCGCAGGGGTACAGCTCAGTCAGCGGAACAACAGGCAGCAGGCGGCATCGGAGAGAAACGTGCTGTTGGACGAAGGAGCGTTGAAAGAGTTGCTGGAGAACGCCGTCAACTTCGAACTGGACAGAAACTTCGTGGAGCCCGTGCAGATTCGCAATTACAGCCAGACGTCCACGGGGCGACGAACGCTGCTGAAGCAACAGCAACCGGAAGTGAGCGGAAGAGGCGGATCTCAGACGACGAAGCCAGTGATGCAGAAATTCGCAGCTGCTCATCGAACGGGAGCAAGTGCATACACTAATTACGAGGAATCCGACTCCTCTTCCGCCCAAAACTATGAACAACGTCAGCAGTCGATCATGAGCAAACAGAATCTGCCTTCCGACAGAACCACGACGACGTGGGATGCGAAAAAATTCAAGCATCGACACAAACGCGTTCAGTTCAGCGACAGTGTGGACGAATATGTACGAACATAATTTAAATAAAGTTTGAGCTGTGCTCATCCAAACAAGCCATTACGATACAGTAATAAGCATGGGCATGGACCATAGCGCAATCAGTATGTGTAATAATAGCCATAGTGTATCGTGAACTAAGCTACGTACGAATAACAGAGGTTTACCAATAAACATACACATGACATGCTGTATGTACGTTAATCCTAGCATTACGGACAAGATGCCTCGTCGTCATTCATCTGAGCAGGTTTCCCTTATAATGTAACTGTTTGATTGCATTTAGCAAAAATATCCCAGTATTCTGACGTCAAACCTATCCTGCTCCAAGCCACGAGGGACGACAATGCATGTTGGCCGTCAATATTGTTTCCTAGTTACTTTATTTTATTGTAGAATAGGCCTACGCTAAACAACTACCGCAAGTCAATTCTACCAATCTACTCTACAGTTCCATGACGTACCGTATTTACCTGTGCATAGCCCCCCCCCCCCCTATGCATAGCCCCCCCCCTATGCATAACCCCATATTGGCAAAACATAAAAAATGCCCTATGCATAGCCCCGCCCCCCCCTATGCATAGCCCCATATGTATTGTAGGGTACCTGAACCTACCTACATAAGCTGGTCATAACCTACACATAGGCCCCCCTATGCATAGCCCCCCCCTATGCATAGCCCCATATAGGACCTCTCAATTTTTGCAGGGGCTATGCACAGGTAAATACGGTACTGCATTGCATACTTTTTATATAGTACTAGTATCAAAGAATTGACTAGTTTCGACTTTAGCAAATACCGGTTCACATGAAGTACAGTACCATGATACCTTTCCTATAGCAAGCGGCAGTACTTAGACGGCAGTATGACAGGTAATCATGCGAAACCGAAATTCAGGCCTGTGTGGTACGTACAGTAGTACCGCTGTACTGTACAGAATTGACCAATGCTGTGAGAGCAGCAAATAGTCGTGGCAGCGGATCGGATCGAAAGAAGAAAGTGAGCAAGAAAGCCGAGCAAATACGACCAACCGGAGATGCTTCTAGCGCAGACGTCTAAGCTTGCGTAATCGTTTGATTTTTCGTATTTTGAACTTCCTCCTCCGCTTCTTCATACTTCCTCTGCCCCAGGCGCCGATGACAAAAGACTCGATCTCACAATGATTCTCGCCTCGCACTATCTTGAAAAATCCATCTTCGCCCCATCCTCTACCCCAGGAATTGGCGCATACCTATGATGCACACACACACAGTACAGCTGAGCTGACAGTCAAAAACCTACATTTACCGATTACCCAATATTTGATGTGCGATCCATCCGATTGCATCTCTCCGCCCCACCTGCAAATGGTACGTATACGTGTTATGCTGCATTGATAAAAGGAAAGAGGTGTGGTATGGTGCAAACTACTCTTGCGCAGTCGGTAGTACTGACTGGTGTACCCGATAATGCGAACGGAGTGATATCCTTGTCGCTTATGCGTGGCCAGATTCGAATAGCGATAGATGCCACTCCTATACATGAAGAAATCCTCGTGAACTAGGAATGTTGCTGAAACAAAGCATCGACGTACATAACATAACTCGATTATGGTAGCACAAGTGTACGTTTGGCGGCTCACCTTGAACAGGTCCGTTTTCCAAGATTTCTGTCATGATATCTTCCTCCTATACAATAAATAACCGTCACGTTCCTTTGCTTTTTTCACATTGTAATGCTTGATATACGATTATGGTATATTGCAAGAACGCCATGTATATTTACCTTTGATGATATGCGGTAAGGAGGCGTCACTTTGCTCACCGTTGTATCTGGCAAAAACAATTTGGCACAGAATAATATAATCGACGGGCGTAACACGACGAGTCAGCCTGCTCTGCACTCTGCAGTATGCTTTATGCAGTACTACATACAGTACCTATAGTAGAACTAGAATTGCTGGGACCCATGCATTATTTATCTCCGGTTCTAGCGACCGTAGAGCAAAGCGGTTAAAAATCTCTCGATAACTTTAGCTCGCCTGGAAAATAAAAAAAACCGCATGCGTCTACGTGCCCTCTGTGTCGAGAAATCGCCAAATTCCTTAAGTACTAAAAATGTACACTTTTTTCGATTATTCAACATAACTGAACAAGCCGCAAATACTTTTTCATTAAAACTAGCCTATCCTATGTAGAATTTGATGCAGATTTCAAAAATAGTATTGGTGTTTCAAAAAATTTAACCCCTACCCAAAAATTGTCAAAAATATACAAATTTTGCAAAATTATATACTATAGTACAAATTATAATTCTAGGACCCATGTATTATTTATCTCGAGAACTACGCGACGTAGAGCAAAGCGGTCAAAACTTCCACGGATAACTTTAGCTCGCCTCTCCAATAAAAAAAACCGTTTGATTCTATCTGCTCTCAGTGTCGAGATCTCGCCAAATTCCTTCAGCACTGAAATCGTGTCACCTTTCGGCAGACGCTAAACCACGCAAACCACGACACCCTACGACCCTGTACGCCCGATGCGCATTTTCATCGTCTTCATCACGTATGCTTATTTCTGCCATTTTGATTTTTCGGGAGTTTGCGAGGTTTAGAATTGCCCAATGGTCCACGCCCGATTTGGCGATTTTAGTACTGAAGAAATTTGGCGAGATCTCGACACACAGAGCAGCTGGAGACAAACGGTTTTTTTTATTGGAGAGGCGAGCTAAAGTTATCCGTGGAAGTTTGACCGCTTTGCTCTTCGTCGCGTAGTTCTCGAGATAAATAATACATGGGTCCTAGAATTATAATTTGTACTTTAGGGGTTAAATTTTTTTAAAACACCGATACTGTTTTTGCCCTTACGGCCTCAGCCGTAAGGGCTAGAATGATTGATTTCCTCAACAGGGGGGTATAGAAGGGAATCCTGCTGGTACTGAAGGGTCCTACGTACGTTGTGTTTTTATGTACGTGCTGAGGAATAGTAGTAGTAGTAGGCATTAGCGGCCGGTACCGTATACAATAGGTAATCGATACAGGATCGATCACCGTATACACTGGTGAGAAGGAGGACGAAAAATTTACCCGTTTGCGCCTTAGTCAACTGAGCTATAGGCGCAGGATGCTATAAATCGGTAAACTTGGGTTTAGTATGCGGTAGTTCGACATCGTTGATATTTGCATAAAGTTAGGTAGAATGAATAGAGTAGATGAATTTGCATAACTTTTGGACTTCTCCACTATCTTTGCTATGCTACTTGTAAGGGCTTTTCAATCCTGTTTGGCCCGACGGGACAAACAGCCGCCTATCTTCGCATTCCGTACAATCTCGCCATTCCCCAGCTTCCACCCCCACCTACCTGTGCCACCGATACTCTCGCCCGCACATCTGGGCTACCATCTCTTATCGCCCTGCTCACTCCCTTGGCCACTTCTTCGCCTTCGCCAACCCACCATGCCTCACACCCATCTATACATATTCATTTTTATAGGCGGCTTGTTGAAATCTACCCCAAATTTTACATAGGATAGGCTACTTTTAATGAAAAAGTTTTTGCGGCATTGTTCATTTATGTGGAATAATCGAAAAAAGTGTACCTTTTTAGTACATTTTTAGTACTTAAGGAAATCGGCGATTTCTCGACATAGAGGGCACGTAGACGCATGCGGTTTTTTTTATTTTCCAGGCGAGCTAAAGTTATCGAGAGATTTTTAACCGCTTTGCTCTACGGTCGCTAGAACCGGAGATAAATAATGCATGGGTCCCAGCAATTCTAGTTCTACTATAAATAAGTACCGTTTTCTACTCACATACAGTAGGTGGTACCTGTGTCACCGGATGGGCAATACACGCCCTCGGCCCTACGGTACTGAGAACGAGGAATTTCGCATTTCCCCGGCTGATTGGTATCTCCGCTCTTGTATGGATAGCACTCTTCACGTACCACGCTGTAAAAGTGAGCATGCACACAGCGCGTCATGTTCATGTACGAAAATGCGTAAGATTGATAGCCATTAGTGCGTAAGTACAAACAAGGTACCCGAATTTCCTGGAGTACCACCAGGCCCTGTCCAGATATCCTCCTTCGCATCCCCTTTGGCGGTGTTGATTGCACGAGATGAGCTGCTGAGGCGACAACATCATCCGCAGCTTGCCTTCACTCATTATCGCCAAGCGATCCGCAGAAGTAGCTAACACGATATAAGCGCAGTGTATGTATAGGTTTATCGCGCAAAGATAACGACAAAGATGCAGTTAATAGTAACTGTCGCACCTCCACTGGATTGCTACTGTACCAGTGGTAGAGAAAGCCCATGACGAGCCGCAGTTTCCTTGATCTCTCACTCCCTGTATCAGTCCAACCCACTTCTCTCTGGCGTCGAAGCGTGAAGGAAGCATACCAGGCTTGATCACAATCTTGTTCATATTTTGCACGGATCTCTCCGGAAACAATGTACCTAATCGATAGCGCATTCCATCATCTAGCTTACGACCCCAGAACTCCGAATAATTGCTACTTCTCCAGCTGAAAAATGAACGCCATTTTTATTGTCAGAAATTACGCCATGACAAAGTCAGTTAGCTCTACTGCTTTGAGGCTCCCAAAAGGTCTTACGAAAAGCTGCCTTCATTGACTCCATTGATTAGTGTCTCATCTATGAGACATGCATCTTCTTCGCACCTCCATCGATGACCAGTGCATGTACTGTAAACGTACAGAATATAGAGAACATTAAGGAGATATGTACTGCATGGGTGGTAAACGTAAAGTAGGCCTTTGCCAGCAAAACTTACCATTGGTTACAGTTCTGCTTTACGCGACTGTTTTCAGGATAAAATACACCACTGTACGAACAATCTAAAAAATTTGCAAGTCGTAAAAGCGGGCAGCCCTGACCACCTATTAGCGGCTTTGCGCACCGTATACTGTACCTTTGGAAGGTGGAAATGTAACTCCTCTGCACACAGGCTGAAAGTCAGGACAACAGTCGCCGCCGTCCGCGCGATCACAGAACATGTCACAATAGCAGAGATGGTTGCCGAGGATGGGCGCAGTACAGTCGTCGTCACGCTGCGGACAACACTTGACACCTTGCGGCCGAACGCGACAGTAGTCACCGGGGATGCCTTCGAAACCGCGTTCAGCCACCACGCAGCCCAACAGCAGAAGCAGACGCCACACACCCATCAACAGACATCGCCACCTCGACCACCACATACTAACTCCCGCACTCCACGCACACACACACACACACACCTCACGCCGCCTACTGATCCAGAAGATACGCTGCCGCCGCCTGAAAAGAACGAAAAGGGCAAGCTGTCCGTCATTTGGGTTAAGCGCGAACAGCGGATGCGGAAGAAAGGTGACAGGTAACAGTAGCGCTATCAGTAGCGAGTTATGTACGCACATTCATACAATTTGCAATTACTATTTGTACCTACATATTACCAACAGTACATAATTACTACGTTAGTTAGCGGCTGCGCGAGATGCTACGTACTCTACATACAGTATTATCAAATGGTACCTGGGTAGAAAGAACTAAGAGAACAGTGTAATAGGGGCGTTTGGTAAAGACAGCGTCTTGTTTGTTATGTACACATACATACATATATGCGAATAAAATCTGAATGGAAGGGAAGGCGATGCTTCGTTGAACCATTACCAGCCTCATCAACGGCGGCACTTTATCATCCGTGTAATGCTCCGCCATTAACATTGACACAACGTCTAGCTAATGGTTGTCTGCCTACCCTAATGAAAGAGCCAATTATTACGTGATGTAGCACATTTCTCTACTTTCATTATGTTTCGTTCGGCCAACACGACGGTGAGCACCTTGCGCGTGAAAAAGGTGGACAATGAGAAGGATGTGGCAGAGGTAAGTACTGTAGTAAAGTAAGTAACTTTGAGTGCACGTAAGGTGTACATATACATACCTCAGGAATGTGAAAGAAGACGACGGACAGCGCAACCAACCGCAATATCAATGCTAGTATTCGGCAATAAGGCAGCTGTAAAGGTGGCGGAGAGTGAAAGCTAAAGGCGTAAAAGCTGAAAAGCCGACGCGACGTGATATTATGAGAAGCTGCCGCCAGGTATGCTTCTCACTGTATTCTGTAGTAAAGCACGTTGGGTGGCGAAGCGGCAGCTCTCAATGCATCCCAAGTATTCGTGTCTTCTGGTTTCTTTTATTCTCTGATTGTTTGCACACATTTTCTCCGGCGGCGCACCACTCCAAAAACCATTCCACGTACAGTTAGCTTACAGCACGCTAGGTTATGATGATTTCCAGTTCAGCCATTCATCGATATGCCGCCCAAGCATATTCGCTTATTGACGCTCTCGCTGCTCGAGGTTATAAGTATGTATGTACGTTACGTACTAGCATTACGCCATCACATTTCGTTGCAAGCTTCGGACGGTGTCGTCTACGTATGCAGGTACATGAAAATCAGTGAACAGTAAGTTCCTTCTTTCGGGGTCAGAAAAGACAAGTTTATGATACCCATTAAAATTTCAAAAAGCGTGGTATACTGTCTCCGACAATCAGTAGCAGTAGCGGCGGTAGGTCGCTACTGGTGACACAAAAACTAAAGTAGGGAGCAGCAGCAAGCAGCAATGCCATAGACACCACCATTAAGGGACATCTACTGCGTTTGACACAAAGTCAAAAACAAACCCTGATAACAACTTTACGACGGCCGTATAAAAAAACTTTCAGGCCAACAGTTTGTTGATTTTCATATTTATCGCTGGCTGCGTGTACGTAACCTTTTAGTCCAACAGAACAAGGAAAGTGACACTGCGCTCTATTCTGTCGAGGCAGGTTGCAGATTGGTGATTGGTAGGCCCGCACTAAAAGTGCGCTATCAGTTGAATATTGATATGTCATTAGATGGGTGTTTAAGACACACATACGTATACAGCACTGCGTTCGCTTGCGATGACTCTCATCTGAGGTGGACAATGTCCGACTGTTACGCATCCACGCAATAAAAGAAAACCAGGTTTCTGTTTCGTCGACGTCCGCATGCAACACGTACACACGAACCACCCAACCAACACACGTGTACGCACGCACGTACAGTGAAACAAACTGAATAAGTCATCATGAAACAAAATAAACTTGTACATACAGTTGGTATCAGCGATCCAGTCCCAAGCAATTCACAAGATTGTGTCACACGGAAGCTATACCTTTGAAGGATATTAGCCACAACAATATATTTATCGTTAAACCAATTCCATTCAGATAATACACACAGGCCTACTGCAGGAATAGGCCTGTCATATGCAATGAATAAAAATAAAGCTTTATGTACTGTACTGTATGCATTAGGTTTACAGGTCTAATTCAAGCATGCTTCATCAGACACTTTCGAAATCTGCACCAAACGATCAATTTTCCATTGATGCGAGAAAGAAGCGTGAAGAGAACAGACCGTGCACAGCAGCTGGTTGGAATGCATTCGTGGCGTTACTCCACACCATGAGCAAAGATGATAACGATGCCGGGTTCTTGCATGAGAGTGGGTGGTAGATTGGGATTTTCGCATGCCAAGACGACGACTGCTTGCTTGCCGGACACTCGGCGACAGAGCAGGCGGTCGAGGTAGGGGCGACTGCGCTGGCGCAACTCCAGCGTCTGCAGCGCCGGAGGCCACTGCCGCTCGTGCGCCCTGCTCATCAACTCATCCAGGAGCAAGGCCGGCGCCCCACTGTCCTGCACTGCACGACGGATCACCGACTGCAACACACACAGCGCACTCGAGTACACAGACAGTAGAGTAGGCTGAGCGCATACCTGTAGGACGGCGTCCGGGGTGGAGATGACGCCTCCCCAACGCGTGACTCTGGCAAGCGGAAGAGCAGCCGCCCACTGCTTGATGTCGTCCGTGTTGTGCGAGGAAGACACGCCTTCCACATCAGACGAACGACTCAGGCCCAGGCTACGCACCGCCTCCTGCAACAACCACCAGCTCTTCCTTCCAGTATAGTACTAAGACATCTTCCCTTACCCTGAGTAGAGCCAGTTCCCTGGAATGACTGCTCTGTGCAAGCTCAGCCTCCGTCATCTTCAGACGCAATTCCTCCAACTGCGCGCCTTGTCTTTCTACCAACTCACGAAGATCATGCACGCAGTTGTGCTCCTCAAACACCAACACACACCTATACGCACAAAGAAGAACGACGGCGGAACAGTAAAAATGAGACAGTGCGCGTGCACACGAGGGTACATACAGGAAGTCTGTCCTTGGGCAGTATGAGACCACAGCCCAATTCACAGGGCACCGGACGACTGGGATTGAATTCACACTCCAACACATGACGACTCAGAGCATCCAAGCGCACTGTCGCTGGACAACCAAACCTAGGTATGACAAATACGTATACAGTAGATTATACAGAATAGATACACACAAACACACAGTACTCATGTCGTATTTATGCAAAAATCGAGAGTCCTATTAGGGGCATTGAAGGGGGCTGAGTATATCGTGCTGACGTGGGAGATTTGGCCAATATGGGGCTATGCATAAATGGGATGCTATGCATACGTAGTGTAACTGGACGGTGGAGTGGGGAGTGAGTTCCGACTTACGACTGATTATCACAGTGGATGAGGAGACGAGCGAGGAGATTGCGCAGAATACGAGGAACAGGAATAAGCTGAGCTGACAACACCGACTGTCGATCAACAGGACAGGTAGACTGCTGACTCAACCACTGCTCAATACACGCGCGACAGAACGCATGCTCACAACGAGGAGCCTGAAACATAACCACTCTGATAAATGACCACTACTGAACAAAATTTTTCGCTCATTCCCCATTGTTCATGTGGAAACGGTCACGCGGCAGCATTGAGTAGCGTGAACTACCTCAGAGATCGGCACAGAACATTGTAGGTAACGTCACATCACACACAAGCCACATTCACATTGGACGCCAACCATGCATCGACTCGGCGAAATTTCTCGTAATTTTTCCGCCGAGATTGGCGGGAACACGCTAGCTTTGGCGGAAACGTCGACTTGGTGTTCCGCAGACCTCGGCGGAAAAGTTTCAGCAAACACCCCTAATTTCGTGCGTCAGTGTGAATGAAGCTTCAGTGTTTTACGCAATAGGTGTAGTCCTAACATAGTAGGCATTAGCGATCCCGGTCAAGCGCGCGAGTTTGGCTGTGGAGGCTATAATGCTGCTGCCTTAGCTTTCCGCTTTTCCGGCCTACCCACTAAAGTGATCCAGTCCACTATATTAGGACCACACCTATGGAGCATCATAAACGAGATAACTACGAAATAGAACCTGAACAGGATCCTCCAGTACTGAGTTGCATATTGGACATTGCAGCTCCTCGTCCACCTCATCAACAAAGCGACGAACATCATATCCCATTCTCAATCATCAGCAAGAATTACTCATCCAAACACATGCTTTGAGAACTCTAAAAGCAATACGTATGTAGGCTAAATCATAAAGCTCACATCATAGCACCGGTTCACAGATATCAACAAATAATTATAATAGACAAAGTCGCTCGCTATACATCCTCCTCCTTCTCCTTTTTTGGGAGGGCCTAAAAGCGGGCACGGGCAGGGGCACGGGCAGGGGCACGGGCACGGGCATGGGGGCCTAAAAGCGGGCACGGGCATGGTCGCGGGCATGGGCAAATTAGGGTTATTTTGGACGAATTACGTTTGATTGCTGATATAAATGGCTACCAGGCTGTTCACAAGACACTTACGCCTGCTGAACACAGTGGATCTATTGTTTCATCATCTTCACAGTAAAAACTAAAGTACAAATTATAATTCTAGGACCCATGTATTATTTATCTCGAGAACTACGCGACGTAGAGCAAAGCGGTCAAACTTCCACGGATAACTTTAGCTCGCCTCTCCAATAAAAAAAACCGTTTGTCTCCAGCTGCTCTGTATGTCGAGATCTCGCCAAATTTCTTCAGTACTAAAATCGCCAAATCGGGCGTGGACCATTGGGCAATTCTAAACCTCGCAAACTCCCGAAAAATCAAAATGGCAGAAATAAGCATACGTGATGAAGACGATGAAAATGCGCATCGGGCGTACAGGGTCGTAGGGTGTCGTGGTTTGCGTGGTTTAGCGTCTGCCGAAAGGTGACACGATTTCAGTGCTGAAGGAATTTGGCGAGATCTCGACACTGAGAGCAGATAGAATCAAACGGTTTTTTTTATTGGAGAGGCGAGCTAAAGTTATCCGTGGAAGTTTTGACCGCTTTGCTCTACGTCGCGTAGTTCTCGAGATAAATAATACATGGGTCCTAGAATTATAATTTGTACTATACTAGTGAGTGATCCATTAGCAGTACCACAGATAGTGTACTGGGATTGGGAGGAACAAGTTGTATGAAAACTTGAAATGGTCCACCATCAGCGTCTTTTTTGCTCTGCTGTTTTCTGCAAATGCAAACATTTTAGCAAGTAAATTGTTATGTGCATAAATGCTGCTGTTAGCAAAAGAAACAAAGGAAAAATAGGTCTGACTAGAACCCAAACCCGAACCTGCTCACTAAAACCCAAACTCAAACCCACGCCAACCAACCCAGATACATGTACTTCAAGAACAGAATCTATGTACTAATTCATGTACTCCTATAATAGTCTTTATGCAAATTCAGCAGATAAACAGCGCGCAGAAACTGTTGCCAGATGCCCGAAAGGGTTTCCAGCTGCGCAACAGAGGTGCCACATCTGCGAAAGGGTTGTCAGATGCTCTAAAGAGTGGCCAGATTTGCGATAAAGTTGTCAGATGTGCAATTTTGCCTGCACAAGGTTTGCAAGATTTGCAAATTGACTGCCAGATGTGCAACAGGTTTACCATATCTGCGATATGATAGGGTTGCCAGATTAGCGATAGGGTTGCCAGATGTGCAATTTCTGTCAGATGCAAAGTATGTTTGCTGCCAGATGTGCAAAAGGGTTCCCAGATCTGCAAAAGGGTTTCCAAATGCGTAGAAGTGTTGCCAGATGCATAGAATAGTCTTCATTATTGCTGCAAAAGTGCAACGGGCCACTGGTTTGGCCAAAATAAGGCTAATTTTCCCATGCCCGCGACCATGCCCGTGCCCGCTTTTAGGCCCCATGCCCGTGCCCGTGCCCCTGCCCGTGCCCGCTTTTAGGCCCTCCCCTCCTTTTTTCTCCGTATTGCTATACTTTGCTTTTCTTGTTTGCTTCCTTTCCTTCTCTTCTCTTCAGTCGGCAAGTACACCTATTTTTTTTAGTAGAGGACGCGTTAGCGCGTTCTCCGTCCACGCTACGATGCTTGTCTTTTCGGTTGCGAGCGTGCAGGTTGCGAGCGTGCACACTGCAGCAAAGTCTAGGTATACGTGTAATGCTGCAAACATGGACGAAACCTCGCGCAACAAATATTAAAAACGCCCAATAGTTGAAGAAGCGCTTAGTCGGCGAGTCACTGGCGAGTCCAACCAACTCTGTCAATCAGTCTTTTTCTTTTCGTCGTTGGGAAGCAGTCGCTCTTTTCTTTCTCCCTCATCTATCCTGCTAGAATCGAAGAAGGAAGATGAGCTTGTGGTGGAGCAGTGTACTAACCTTGTTCGAGTTGACCCTACTGCTGGTGGTGGGATGGGGATGTGCTCAGAAGAAGAAGGGATGGGAGACCAATCAGGACAAGGCGGGAGCAGCCAAGAGTCCGACAGCTGACAAAGACGCGTCGAAAGAGAAAAGCGGCGATAAGAAGGAGACGAGCGCGAACGCAAGAAGCAAGGGAAAGACGCCTGCATCAGGAGAAAAAGGGAGAAAGAAGAAGAAGGAAGGAGGAGGAGAAGCGGAAGCGGACTCGGGTTCGTCGAGTTCTGCCAGCTTTCCGCCTGCCGGACAGAGCGAGCCAGCCAGCGACTCCAAGGGCTACGTCGTTTTGGGGAAAGTGGCACCGGAGTCGGAGACGACAGCGCCGCACAGAAAAGGCAAACGAAAGAATAAGAAACCTGCTGCCCAAACAATCGGGCCTACATCCGCGATGCTGCTACAAGAAACCGCTGAAACGCAAATCACTACGCCGGAGACCAACATCACAGCAATCGAGACGGATGAGAAATGCCAAGCTAAACTCACAGTGTGAAGATTGTAGATCCAGACATCACATCACCATGAAGACAAAACTAATACTATATAGCGTGACACCTGTACTGTACCCCTCCCTACTAACCCTTCTGCTCACTGTACCACAACCAGTACTACCAGTACGTAGTATACAACACATACTGATACTGTGTAAGTAAATGGTGCTGCACCAGCATTACTTTCAGACAATTACACTCCCACTCCACATCTATATAGAAGCACATCACTCATTATGATGCTGCTGGCGCTCCCAAATGCTCTATGACCAATGTAATCGGCTACCCGCTAGCTAGTGTCACTTCGCTGTTTCGCGGTTTTCAGTCAACAGTTGAATGAAATTCAATGTTCCGAAGACGTATGTACATACGTACGTACTTAAAGTGGTATAGTATAAGAGAGAGCCTGCACGCGTATTGCATTAGCCCCATTTGCTTTAGTCAAGAGGGAGCTTATTATTGATTCTAAGGAGATGCTAGGCTCGTGTAGAGTGGAAAGGAAAAGGATGTAGGTCATTAGAGCTGTGCAAACACATTTCTGGGTTTTCAGGTCATTCGCTTTGTTCGTGTATTGATTTTCGTGGTGTATACCACGTATCCTCTAGCCCAGCTAACAACGGCATTTCGAACTGAAAACCTCTTGCTAGCCATAGTGAATAAGCTGAGAGCAAGGGAAACCGTTTGTTGTCATGAATGCGTGCTCTTTACGATCGTATCTAGGTTAGGGCCAGGCCGAGGCTTTTATCGCGGCTGGCCTGCTTTCCTTCGTCCAGTTGAGGCCATCTGAGGTCAAGCTGTCCGTCCGTCCGTTATTTGCTTGACCGAATAGCCAGCCACTCACTCACTCACTCTGCTCTCATCGTTTGCCCATTGCCCTCGCTTTGCTCATTCAATTCCACGGTCCAAGCGAAAGAAAGACCGACGTGTAACGTACGTACATAAGTGTACATTACATCTTCACCCCATCAGAAACTCATCTATGAAGCTGTAAGTTTTGTCGTAGCAAGAACGGAAGCCCATTGGGCAGTGGTTTTTTTCTGATGTCGCTCAGCGATTTGCAAGGAGAACTGGTGGCAACTCTATGGGACGCTGGAAAAAGCGAAAGACAGAAGCTTCCTCAATCCCAGCTTACCAGCAGTAGCCGAGTCGGAAATATCAGTAAGTTACTTTCCATTTCTTCATCACAGTATTGATATACATAGAACAGTACAGTACATAGTGGGTTCGGTTCGCTCGCAGTCTAAATGTATGTGAGTGGGGCTGATTGTGCCTTGAGGGTGAGAGTCTGAACTGAAGGTCAAGTTTGAGCAGTGGTGGGGTGGGATACGCTGACATATGTATGTTTGGAGGGAGATGAGATCCGACCACATTGTATTCGCGACTATTCGTTGCTGCATACGTACGTGTACGTGTTGTGGGCCTTATGTACGCACGCACATGTTCGTTGTTCGTTCGTATACGTAACGCATGCATTCGGTCGGCACGGCATCCCTCGCGCTCTTTGCTCCTGCGCAACTGGTCCGTCCTTCGCGCCAGCGCGCTCACCACTCCCTCTCCTCCCTCTGTTGCCGCCGCCGCTCTCTGTGTCAGTGTTTTATGCGTCTACGCGCCATGCGCGCGCGATCGTCTGTCCGTTGCGACCGTAAGCTCGGAATCTCTCGCATCCATCTGACTGAAATTTGTCAGAAATTACCAGCACAGTCATGTACTACTCCGCCGCTCTAGACATGGGAGCCATGAAGCCTGAAGGAGCATCCTTCTCCTTCCCGGCTCCGGTGACTCATATGAACATGTCCGCCGCTTTGCCACCTCTCGGACGACCGGGCTCCTCTAGCTTTACGGCGCCGCAGAATCAGTCTTCTTCCGCCTCTTCTGCTTCTTCGTCCTCTTCCTCCGGCGGTTTCCCTCCTCTCCAGCAGTTCCCTTCTGGTGCCAGTCTTTTGCATTC
The DNA here is from genome assembly GCA_030247985.1 of Epsilonema sp. ZAB3_2. Classification (NCBI taxonomy): domain Eukaryota; kingdom Metazoa; phylum Nematoda; class Chromadorea; order Desmodorida; family Epsilonematidae; genus Epsilonema; species Epsilonema sp. ZAB3_2. The sequence continues at coordinate 46,241 of JASAMW010002464.1, read as the reverse complement.
CTCTGTGGGCCATTTGATCGCTGACTCCCGCCTCTCCGCTTTTCGTCCTATCCCGCCGGAACATCATCCGCCTCTTTCCACTCTCTTCGATTCGTCGCCTGTGATTCAGCAACTGCAGGGGCAAAAGAGATCTGAGCAACAGCAGCTGGTGGATGGAGGCGGCAGCTCTGCCGACAGTCTCGTCCGAACTCTGCAGTCCTTTCTTCTGCCACCCAAAGCTGCCTCCGCTTCTTCATCAAATGAAAAGTCATCAGTGGGCAGCGCAGAGGGATTTCGATACCTGGACGGTGCCATCTCCGGTCGAGCTGCTCATTCTGTCAATGAGCGTCCACTCGTAGGACAGACATGTAAGTATACATACCGTATTTTTGGGTGTACCTATATCCCTCTGGTTCCCCCAAAGTATAAACCCCCATGCATTGGCAAAACACTACATTTTTTTCTATATATTTGTGCACCCTCTGGTGTATCGCCCCCATGTACTGTAAAAGGTACCTGAACCGACCTACTGTATGTACGCTAGTCATAAGCTAGCTACGCATGGCTATACTCATACACCAAGATACTAAGTAAAACCACATGCTTTTGACCTCAAAAACATGCGTCTACACACACACAAACACCACACCTGCGAAAACATACATTTTGTCACATTTATCCCCAACTGCCCCGGGGACTTTACACCCAAAAATAACGGTAGTGTCCGAATTGCGGGCTTTTATTTCTAGCACCAATATCCTATAGGATAGTTAGTTGTAGCATAGTTGAATTTGTCAACTCTGTCTCCATTCGTTTATGATACTGCATGTGCATGTGTGCATGTACATACATTCTGTAGGCATCTCCTGCATGTGTGAAAGCGGGAAGAATTCAGGCACAGGCATGCAAAGAGTAGGGAAAATTAAAATATTGGGAGAATGGTTGACATTGAGTAAATATGGTTCGATTGCGTCTGACTTTGAATTGCGAAGATCTGTGGGGGGGACCTTGAACGGACTGGCGATTTCAGCCGCTCATTCAACCATTTGTGAAGTAGAGGAAAGAGGGGAGGAAAACTACCTAAAAATTGCGGGTGGCTGGTCGTTGCTTTCGACGGTGAATGTTTTTCAATCAAAACTGGATCCGTCCTTGGCAGCGGCTGCGGTGCGGCCATCCATTCTCTTTATCCATGTTTTCTGTGCCTTCGCTGTGCGCGTACATGCGATGTATGTACAACGGTAGGTGTCTACGTACATACGTGCGTATGCAGTTGGTAGGAGTATGCAGTTGGTGTGCGGTGGTGGGTGGAGAGAGAGAGAGTAAATGGAGCAGTGGGCCAGTGACAGCACGTGTCTCCGCCGTCTGACTCTGCGGGGATCGGTCACAGAGGGCAACCACCTTTCGAGTTCACGCTGCTTCCTCCCACGTGCGTCGCCGCATTCCTTCCTCCCTCACTCCCTGACCTTGTGACCCTTTCGTTCCGACCGACTGACCAGTGTCCGGCCTCCGGCCCAGAGATCATTTGTTATTATTGACACTCTCACTCAGGCTGCCTGCCACAAGCCGTCTTCCCGCGAAGACTGAATCGGGGTCAGGGAGAACCGCCACTGTCAACAAAAGTCCGACACGGCCTCTTCCACTTTCCGCGACGACAATACGAATTTGCTGCACATCAGCTGTGCTGGCAGAAGCGCTGATGTCTTAGGTTATGCCAAGATAGGCTAATGCCAACTGTACGTACAGTACATTGTGCGTGCTTGAGCTTTTTATCGAGTCGAATGGGGGGGGGGGGGGTGATTTTGTTGCAATCAACTGTCGCTCGGCGCTGTCGACGGAGCTCAAGATTTTTCGTCTTGTTTCCATTGTCGTTGAGGGTTGAGTGAACTCTGTCCTTGAAGGGAACAAAAACTGTTTTCCTTTTCAAAAAACACCCAGAAAAATTACGCAGGCGACTCGCCGAGAGCACGCGATATAGGCCCGTACACTGCAGGTGTGCCCTATCATTCTGTACAGATGGGTGTACATACATAGCTCTTTCTTACATAGACATAGCAGTTGATCCTCGCTGGAGTTGGGTGGAAAATGATGACGTTGAGGACCCTGAGGGCTGAGAGAGAGTTTTGAACTTACCGTGTGTTGTGTGCATTGCATAGTACATGTGTAGCTATCTAAAATGTTGGTGGATGTGGATGTTGTTGTTGTTTGTCCTTGGGAGAATGGTGCTGATCGGAGGCTGGAGGGATGCGGCGCACTATGTTTCTGAGTCACTTGATCGCTCTCTTCTGCCACATATCCTTCATCGCGTTCATTCTGCGGCGGGCGGAATTTCGGTGACACTGCATCCCCCATCCTCGTCCCAAGGTTTTCTAGGCCGACACAATAATACCAGCAGGGCATTGACATTTTCCGAAAGAGCGCGCTCACTCATTTGTTTCTGCAGCCCCAGCAAAAGCAGACAACAGGACAGGACTGTCCTTGTTTGTCACGCAGGTCTCGGGTTACGGTAGCATAATGTACACGAACACGAACGAAGTTCCTTCCTGCACGCACGTTTTACAGATATACCTGCATACCGATCCAAGGTTGAACCAGAGAGATAACATAAAGCATTGCAGCTACAATCGATAATAGTTCCGCTAATCACGCGTTTTTGCTTCTGTTTTCAGCTTTTGATGGAAACACAGTGCTTTGTCAAGTCTGTGGTGATAAAGCAAGCGGCTTTCACTACGGTGTCCATGCCTGCGAAGGTTGCAAGGTGAGGACGCAACCGGCATTTTGATTTGACCCATACCCGGACAATCACAGACTAGTACACATACTGTACATACCCGTGTTCATTGCAGGGCTTCTTTCGGCGATCGATTCAGCAGAAGATTCAGTACAGGCCTTGTAACAAGAATCAGCAGTGCTCCATTTTACGTATTAACCGCAATCGATGTCAATACTGCCGCCTCAAGAAGTGCATAGCTGTTGGAATGTCAAGAGATGGTGAGAAAAGAGTAAAAGTGTTGTCGTGTCATATGCCAATAATACTAACAGAGATAGGTACCCTATCTGTACAGGTACATACGTACGTAGGTAGAATACCTACCTCTATAGTATTGGCGGACAGTTCGAGCAGGCTATTGTGGTACGCAGCTATAGTAGGTGAGCTGACTGTGTGTTGTAGCTGTTCGGTTCGGTCGAGTGCCGAAGCGGGAGAAGGCGAAGATTCTGGCGGAGATGCAGCGGGCGAATGCGCAGTCGCAGGCGGACAGTCTGGCGGCGGAGCTGGAGAACGAGGAGGAGCTGGTGCGCCGCGTCGTCAGCGCCCACCACGCCACCTCCGACTTCACTCGCCAGAAGCTCCTGCCCACCCTCACGCGCTGTCGCCAGCTGCGCCTCCCACTCGCCCCCGCTCCCGTCGCCTGTCCCCTCAATCCCGGCACCCCCGGCGCCGACAGATACTCCGCCGCCATTCGCGGCGTCGTCGACTTCGCCAAAGCCATCTCCGGCTTCCACATCCTTTCTCAGGAGGACCAAGTCACTCTGCTCAAAGTATACCACTGATATTGCACATGACGATACAGTACAACGTGTAAGCCACAACGCGGGAATCCCTGCGTCGATTGATTACGTAGGCGGGAATGTTCGAAGTATTACTGCTTCGTCTGGCCATTCTGTTTGACGCGGACAGCAAAACGCTAATGCTGTTGGATGGCAGTGTCTTTCGTCGGGACTGCAGTCCGATACCGGGCGGTGGTCGCTTCCTTGTTGATTCCCTCTTTGACTTCGTGGATCGTTTCAACGCACTTGGACTCAACGATGCCGACGTCGCACTATTCTGCGTCGCCGTACTCATATCACCTGGTAATTTCGCCAATACATGATTACATACAGTACCGTACCTTACTGTACATTCGTGTACGGATCTTGTCTAAGCTACTCATTCTCATGTGTATATACGTACGTACGTACACTATAGTGCGTACGCCTGAATTGCGTTATCTATACCCTCAATGTATGTACTGGTTTATGTCTGGATATGCATTTTCTACCGCAGATCGCCCTGGTCTTCGTAACCGTGAGTTAGTTGAAAAAATGCAAGAGCGCTTTCGTGAAGCACTACGCAAAGTTCTGCATCTACATCATCCATCTCAGCCAAATCTCTACCATCAACTTATGATGAAAATTCCCGACCTTCGCACTCTTAATACTCTCCACCAAGAGAAGCTGCTATCATTCAGAGTGGACGCAGTCTTAGAAAAGGTGCAGCATCATCATCATATTTTTTCAACTGGAGGCTAAGCCAGATATTCTGTCCTTTTTTCAGGATGCTGAGCATCAGCAAGGTGGGGATTCTGCTTCCAGCTCCTCTCGCTCTCGTTCTCCTCATAGTGATCATTTCAAATCGTCCCAACGAGGTGCTGCTTTTTAGTATGCGTAGTAGCTAGGTTAGGTAAGCAGACCTACAATGTGCATACGTACGTCCACCAGACAGTAATGTTCATATACCAGATAAAGCTAATATTCAGTTGGTTACCGCTCCGATCCACAACTTTGTAGAGGTAAATGGAACGGAGAGTCACTGGAGTTTGGCGTGCAAGGCATCGGATAGTAACAGCAGTCCATCATCGGTGTCTCCCGGTGAATTGAGCGCCTTTCCTCATCCTTCCTCCTATGCTCAGCAACATTCAGTGCACCCTGGTTTGGGCAGAGCTCATTGGCCCGCCCGAGAAGTGTCCTCTTTCGACAGTGGCAAGGGCACTCTGTCCGCCTGTTCCGACAGCGACGGCGAAGCAGAGCAGAAGCATCCCACCCTCAAGCATGCGCTGCAGGCGCCACCCATCCCCACTTCTGCAGCTGCAGTCTCCAGTCTGAGGGACAAACATCGGGCTGTCGCCTCGCTACTGGAGCGTCCGCCGACCACAGAGACGAATGAAGCAGCGACGAGGGGAATAGCCGCTGCTGCTAACCTCTGGGCCACATCCGCCTTTCCACCGCAGCATGCAGCTGCACTATGGCTCAGCAGCAGAGCAGCTGCACTCAGCAATGGGCTGCTCCAAACTGCAATGCCCACCTTCGTTCCTCCGGTTAGCAGACCACAGCCACGGCACGAGGACGATCAACCACTGAATCTGTCCAAGAAACCATCCCCGGCTAACTGAGAGCCGCCGCCACCTTCAGAAAATCCGAGTGTGGTGCACCTACGATAATACGTACGTAGAGTAGCTGCGAGACAATAGTAGACTGGCGGGCGGATCGATAATGCGTTGGTCATCTCTGTTTGAGCACCCGTAGCCCAGCCCAAAGGAGTGACCAGAGAAAATAAACGCCTCTCCTCCGTCTACTATTTTCTCGAGGCTATTATACATAGGTATCGTGTAACCACGCACTGTATAGGTACGTTACGTACATATACATACATATCCACTGCGGTCGCACCGGTCAAAAAGCTATGTACGCACACGCAGTACCGTTCTTTGCGACTGCATACATGCATGCACACACTTTGAGCCAGCAAGTGTGCTTGCTTGCTTATGACGTACGTACAACACAGTATGAATATGTGATACATGAATATGTGACGCTGCGGAACAATCTTTCAGCTACTGCTGTAGGCACCAAATTTATCACAGGTCGACTATGCGCAATTTACACTTAACGTGCAACCGATATGTGTTTCGTGTAATTAAGCTTGTTATGGGACATTGTTGCTCTAGTAATCATTCTAGTTCGTTTGGTGACGGGGGATGATGAAACATTGTCTAAGCTTGTTTTTGTTGTTTAGTGTACTTTTCTGAGTATGTTATCGTTTGACGTCAACGATTGTCCCCTATATTATTGCTGCGCGTCCTACACTACAGTATGTATATGTAGATGATGCTGTTTAGTCGCATCTGCCCGACGCCTAAAAATTAGAATAAAAATATGTTAAAATTGTGAGCTGTTTTGCGATAGATTACTGTAAGAAAAGAATATTCGGTTTGTGGCGTGCTATTGACGTATTGAGAGTGCAAAGATTCCACATTGCACCTTTCATCACGTGCACTCGCGCATACGGTAAGATATGACATCACTGGCTTTGTTGTACCATTCGATTCTGCTCGCCCGATCCGACGTGCATAATCCTCGTGCTTTTCTATGTAACCTTGGCGATGCAACTGCGGGTGGCAAGTGGTGGTGATGTGGATGTGGCTGCCAATGGAAGGTGCGAGTGCAGTACGCGATGGAAAATGAGGTTATGGTTATTCTCCTCGTAAACCAAAGAAACACATTTCACTTTGGAGTTGAACAACAGGAACGAAATTTCGCATCATTCTTCTCTGAAGTTCAAGATCAAGAAGACTATGATGGGAACTGAACTAGTGTACAGAAAAATCGAAGTGAACTCAGGTTGCGCCTTCATAATATTATCCCTCCTTGCAGTGAGGTCTCTCTCTGCCTACGACTAAGAAAATAGGCGCATGTCTTTATCGAATGTGTTATAGTACGTATAATGATATTGGACTGAGCAGCCGTAAAGCGGCCGCCCGATAGGTGACGATTATGGTACAATCACTGTTCTTCCTTTGCGTACTTCTCATTTCTGCCCTACTGCTATCAGCAATGGAATTTAAAGTAAGTGAAGTGGTCTCGTATGAATGAAATCTCATAGAACCTGCGTTGTTTGTTGTACACACTGTGTCCTTTAAAGTTGTCGATGCTGATAGAAGAGGAAGAAGGTCGGAACATGCCACTGTGCAGGAAGCATGACGACGGCGACTACTGTATGCGGGTGATGATGACAATGCAAGGAGTGGTGCTGAAGACAGATCGACAGAAGTGTCTCTGTCCACTTGGTTGGATCTGTCCCACCGACCCGAAGAAGACAAAGTACCAGGAACATTGCAGCTTCCTCAATAGTTCCCGAGCCTACGACTGCCAAATGCACTGCGTTCCTGATGAAGATAATCTTTTTCATTGAACAGAAAGCTCAGCTCTCAACGTCAACGTAGAATATTCTTTGTCATTTGCATGCATACATTACATACCTACCATTGTACGTAGTACGTACTACCTACATGATCAGATGATGTAAAGTAAAGCAAGTAAAGCGCTATTGAAGAATACATACATTTGGAATCGGGAGCATATACTTTGCTTGCACAATACCATACAGTACGACAAAAATCACAGCCCAGTGGTTGCCTTGAAATGTTGTGGACTGTGGTGGCCGGGACTGGCTCGGGGGCTAGCTCGAGTACAGCGCGCAGAGCGTCGAAGCATCTCTCTGGCATCACAGCGACTACTGGCAGATGGCTGTCTTCTAACGCGCAGACGTTCCGGCAGGCAACAGCAAGCCATGCGAAATTCCCGCCGAAATTTCTCTGAAATGGACCGTACTTCCAGAAAAGAACTGATCAATGTTTCCACGTGGACTTCAAAAATCCAACTCTTTCCAAGCCAATGGCGGTGAGGAAACGGCTCCCCAAAGAGGAGGACCCATATTGCCTTGTTTTAAACACTTTGAAAATTGATCAGAGCGTTCGGCGTGCCCATAGCTCGACACACGCAAAAGCCATGGACTAAGTTAAGTGTATGAGGCCGGACGTACGCCGAGCGCATTTCCTTCAAATGTGTACTTAGATGTTTGTTGGCCCTACAGTACCGTTGCATAACCACCCCCAATGCATAGCCCCATATTGGCAAAACATAAAAAGTGCCCAATGCATAGCCCCCTATGCATAGCCCCATATGACTGTAGAGTACCTGAAGCTACCTATAAGCTGGTCATAAGCTACCAATAGCCACTCCCACATCACGCTATAAGATGCCTATTAGCCTGCTTGGCGGTGTATCGTGCTAGAATAACCCTGTTTTGACCTCAATTATGCCCTAAAACACGTGCTATTGAGTATTGACCCAAAAACATGCCTCTGCGCACCTCTCAAAAACACAACAAATGTCCCATGCATAACCACCCCCTGTGCATAGCCCCACCCTATGCATTGCTCCATATGATACCTTTCAATTTTTAAATACGGTATGTCGTATGTATTGTAGGTACTACGTACCTGACATGAAGTTGTAGAGAATCGGATTGATGCTACTGTTGAAGTAGGTGAGGAATCGTATGGTAAAGTTGACTGCGGAGCTGGCCGTAGCCGTGAGTTGAGTCAGTTTTCTCCACATCCTGAAAGCTCTCATCAGATTGTAGATATGAACTGGCAAGTAGCACACTGTGAAGAGGATCACAACGGTGATGAGCATCTTGGCCGCCTTGCGACGACTTAGGACTTCTCGTTCATATCTGTTTCCTGGACCGGCTGCAGCATCCACTACAAAGTGCAAAGAACACACCATGGTCAATCCTGTGTACGAGCATTTTGGATCAGCTAGCAGGCTTTACGGGAGTAGCTGTTGTGTCTGCCTGGCGCAAGGGTGGGGAGCAGTGAGGAGCTGGTTGTTGGACCTGGAACGGAAAGCATCAGCACCAGCGATCTCTTTTGAGCCACGCTGTCCCCATCTGACGGCTCACGAAGCTCCATGTCCATTGGCGGACTGGATTTGACCCACAAGGCATATGCAATTTGTCCATACAGGGCTCCAATCACCATCAATGGAATAGCAAACAGAAAACTAGTCTGGAGCAATTGGTACAGCTGTTGGGCATCATCACCCCAAGCGTCGGAGCACGCAGTTCCTCGCTGAAAATAAATAGGAACCGATGCATAGGCAAGCACCTACTGTAATTTTTTTATTGGACATTTCTGATCGTATTGTGCGTGCCAGCTACGTAGCTAGTACTTATACTGGATCTGAAAAATTTTCATTGAACTCTGTCCAGTTGTAAGGACGAGCTTCAAGAGTGACAGCCTCAGGAATACAGACGAATAAAGCTGCCGTCCACACAAATATCAATCCATTTCTTGTCCTTTCAAATGTGTCCACAAATCTGAGTGGATTACAAATAGCGTAATAGCGTTCCACAGAGATGCATACCAGTGTCAAAATAGACACGGTTATGGACAAATTCTATAAAAAAAATAAAAGCATAGCGTTTATGTACGAAGTCAGTACACTCCAATACAATACCACGACATAACCGTTATGAACACTCCAATACCATTACGATTACCACTACAAGTGCGAGTGCACCTAATATAAAGTAGGATGTATGTATTTGTACCTGTAAGTAGAGGACGGCTTTGCACATGAAAGTGTCAAACCACCAGGTTTTGGTCATTTCCCAAAGAACTGTGAATGGTAGGCAGAAGAGAAGAACCAGAAAGTCGGCAAGTGCCAGATTTACCAAGAATATGTTTGTGACAGTTCGCATGGTGGCGTTTCGACACACGACAAACACCACCAGACTGTTTCCAGCAAGACCAATGACAAAAAGAAAGCAGAACACCGGCAAACTCAGCCAATCGACTACATTCGGGGCAAACACCTGATCTAAGTGTGTCCGCAACTCACCCTCCGAATATCTCTGCACATTACTTGCAGACATCATGCTTTCTATTTCTACGTGAACAAAGCAGAGCGGGGAAGAAGACGCATAGCTATCAAGCTATGTAACAAAAGTACTATTACGAAAGTTGTCAAAGTGTAGCTAGTAACGGTGTCGTCAAGGCATGCTTTGGATTCAAGAGATTGCAGCTCTCGAATGAGATGCAAATAATGCTCTATGCTATAACCCTATAAAGCGTAGCGAGTCTGGTAAATGCCCATATTCATTATGTGCATAGTTTCAATCTCGCTAACAAACTTATCCTGAAGGTATACAAGATTATTATTGTAAGAGTTCAGGTACCTACCTAGTACCTTACATACATAAGGTTATGTCGCCTATGCACATGTGTACCCGCACCTACGTGTTTCTTAAAATTAAGAAATAAATGGCGCCAGGATCTGTGTTCGTTTCGTATATTATACACGTACAAAATCATAGTAGGCGCACTTTTGTTTTTGACTGTACACGTTTGATGCCGTAAGTATACTTTTCAACTGACATTTTGCACTATATATTCGCAGTACTTATAGTCGCACCACTTATCACTATACAGGCTGCTACGTGCTTGCTTACCATTCACTAGGTCGCATTTTTTTATCATCAATGAATAGTGCTATGCTGAAGCATTCATCTGATACATGATAAATGTCAGGTTGGCTGAAGTCGGTATCAAAGCAGCGCTTGGCACTCGTGGCGTCGGCATGATGTTCCGCATCTGGCTATTTGTGCCGATGAATCCGTGCAGGCATAGGAAGCGGTAATTCTCGGGTGTCCGTATACTTCGATTTGTGATCGGGGAGTCTGGTCTGCACTTCTTCGTCCCGAAATTGGGCTGCGGATGCGACAGCTTGAGTAGCTACATGTTTAGTCCGAGCCTTTGGCATAAGCGTAACCTTGTCTCTCATGAGTGGCGACACCTGACAGTTTTTGTCCGATAGATCGCTAACGATGGACGCCTGCACGCCTGTGTCTTGGCCACCACGGTCAGTGGCGGAAGCCGTTTGGGAGCTGCTGTCCCTTGGCGGTGTCGATTCGTGTTGGCTGCTCCGTTCCGCTGTTTGAGGCACGGCTTGACTTTCTTCTTCCCTCGCTTCCGGTGCGGCCGTTGCCTCCTTATCCGCTGTCTCTGCAGTACTCGCTTGCGTACTCTGATCCGTCCGCGTTTCTACTGTCCACTGCGTTTCCGCTTCCTTCACTTCCGGTACCGCTTCCGTCTCTTTCTCATCTGTGTCTGGTGCGGCATAGGCTTGTACACCCTCCTCAACTGCTTCAGGTGGTGTCGATTGCACTTCCGCTTCTCGTATTTCCGGCGTAGCTTGCACCTCACTCTGTGTTATTTCTGCAGGAGGAGGAGCAGTCGAAGCTGCTTTTGCTTCCTCTTTTCTTATCATCTGCTCCAACTGCGCTGTGCTCTTTCCTGCCGACAGCACTGCCGGCATCCCAGTTTTAGGGTCAATATCATTGAAGACTGCAGGCAGCGGCTTTCCCTCCGCCTTCGCTTCCTCTTTCAACTGTTGCATTGCAGATTGGGCGTTACCAGAGCTGCAGAACGTCACGCAAATGCGCATTGCATACAGAACCACTATATTACTATTTTACATTGCGCTTCATACAGCGACAGCCAGAATTCATAGACACTACTATATAAGTATACCAATAAGATTACTACCCCCTGTGATAGTCTATGAATTAGTCGGTGTGCGTGGCGTACAATTATACCCAGAGAGGTGTGTGGGTATCATGTGCACGTGCAAACCTGAGTAAAGGCATGAGGATTCTGGCCTTAGGTGACTTTTTCCAACCCTGTATCATTCCTAAGCTTGCGGTGACATTATTCTCGCCTTCTTGCTGAATTTCGGCGAACTCATTCATCATATTACGAAGCATTCCCAGGTAGAGATTTTCCAGCTTGTTCTGCACAACGCTTATACACATGGTGACCAAGGACAGACCAATGATGACCAATGCGAAGTTCATCACCATGAACTGAAATACAATTTATTGGCTTCACAGCCGATTTATTTTATTATGTCTCTATCTTCTTCTTCTAACTAATATATAGGTAAGTACATATGTAGGTACTACCTTTACCTTGGGTTGCGAAGGAAGTACATCTCCAAAGCCAATAGTGCTAAAGCTAAAACATGCGATGCATGTGAAGTCAATCATCATTGATGAACATGTGGCAGCAAATATTTGTACACAGGAGTCTTTCAACCTGACAAAGAAGAAGTAGAAGGATGTGAAGTAGGACCACTCTGTTTCCCAAATGCAAAAGATGGCGGCACAGAGGAAGAGCCATCCGATGGTGGCGACAACGGCTGCCAGTACCGGGGGATTCTCTGCCATGTCTGCTACGACCTTGTCTTCTGCTGCTTCCTCCACCTTTTGCCTGGCTTCTTCCGCGTCTTCTTGTCTGTTTTCTTTGGTCTCCTGCTGCTCATTTCTGGCAATGCCTTTAGCATCCTCTTGTTGCTGCCCTTCTTCATCTTCAAAGATTATCGTTACTTGTTGGGTTGAGTAGCCGTCTTCTTCCGACGACGGGATTTCTTCTCGGATGATATCTTGCTTAGAGATTGAGGATGCTACGTCGGTGGACGTCGACCTATGCATACGTACGTAAGGTACCGTATGTGGTATGTGTGTATGTATTCCTACATTACAGCCGTGTACAAGTATCGAAACATGCATAACCCTACCTTGAACAACCATGCATTGGATAATAATTGTTCCAATGTGTCAGTCGGTAATTCTTTCCTCTTACCTGGCATGTTTGTGTCCGGCCCTTCGCAGCTTCAGCCGCAGTTTGCCAACAGCGGATGCGCTCATGCCAATCGCTTTAAGCAGCATTTGTCCCAGGGTGTTCATCGTAGTTAACATCAATGGAATCCCTATTATGGCGTACAGTATAGTGATCGACCGACCAGCTATCGTTTTGCAGGCTATGTTGCCGTATCCTATGTATACAACATAATATCAAAAATATTGGATAATATGTACGGTAGAAAAATAAGGACCACTTAGGCTTTATTCATATATTACGTAACGCTAAAATACAATCGCTGGCACCCCCCCTCCCCCTATGTAACGTTTTCGTAACGCTAGGCCCAACCCCCAAACGTAACGTAACGTTTGGATCAATAATGTAGGCCTACTGTACATTATGTTGCATTTACATCTACGTAGTAGGCTATGTATGCATTACAGAATGCAATAGTATGTACATGACATGCTTTTAGCATTACTGCTTGTTTTTGGTTTATTGGTTACTGATATCAATTAGGCCATCCTAGAAAGCAAAAGTCGTGCTCCACCATGGGTACTGTGCGGTTTAGCATCAGCAATAGTGCTAGTGCACCAAGAATTCGGCATTACGTAACGTTTGCTGCGCCACCCCCACCCCCCCCCCCCCCCCCTCCCAGCAAAGTAACGCAACCGCTATGTACTGCTATGTACCCACGACTTCCCAATCTGGCTTATGGAGCAGACTTTATACCGATAGTGGTGTAGATAGTTCCGGCATAGAGCAATGCGTTCCAGTAGTCCCAGTCGGTACCTTCTGGAGGCTGAAGACCGCTCTGGTTTTCGTGGCGCTGCACCAAATATTCTAGTTGGTCGAGGATTTGACGCGTGTTCAGTCGATGTACCACAGATGTGTTAAACCAAACAAAGAGTTCATTTGTGTGCTTCAAACGCTGCTTTTCCATCTCTTGACGTTTGGCAGCGTTGGCAGCCAAATCCACTGGTCTTTCTATTGCCATGAAAATGCCTGCACCCACACAGCTGTAGATAATCACCAGGACAAACGGGAGTAACTTGCGTACTTCCAACTTTTTTAGCCACCAACCAAGTGCACTCGCGTGCTCTTCGCCGTCATTGTCCTTTTTAGCATGTTCGTCGTCATCTTTCGTCTTGTGCGGAGCAACATGGGGATCTTCGGGGATGTCACTGGATCCTTTTCGGGGCGGTGTGGCCGGCGGTGGCGCTTCGCTCGCGTCTGATTTTCGCCGAGTAAGGAAATCTTGTTGAAAGAGCATTTGCTATCAATGGAGTTTTATTTGAATGCAAACGTGCTGTACAAGACAAAGTTTACAAAATAGAAAGCAAACCGACGGGTACATTGATCAGTTACTCACTGACACACCCATCAGCCGTTCATTGTTCGCAGGATGTACGTAGTTTTTGCAATGGAAATTGTTTCAGATTGACAAAGGAGGACCGCAAATCCAAATCACATTAGTGCGAACAAACACTTTACATCACAGCATAACAGTGGTTTTTCAGTACCTAGGTACACAATATTTAAACCGTATGTATGTACATGTATAGGTCCTTGTATGCAACGCACGCTCCGCTATGAAGGTATGTTTGTAGAAACAGCACAAAAGCAGAAGGTGATGAAGCGCTCAGGTGTCATGGGGTTGCTTCAGTTTGTTCCTCTGAGGTCGAGTGCGCACGCAATTTAGGCTTTGTTGTTATAGTACAGCGGATTTTGTCTTCTGCTAAGTGCTAAAGTGGTTACTGTAGCCACTGTGAGCGTCAGTAGATTGCAGGCGATCAGTGCTGTGAACGCATACGTAGGTAAACAAAACGCACAGAAGGCTGTCACTGATCGCCGATTCACATAATCTGAAACAAATCCACTTCTGGACCCCGCAGGTATGTACTACGTTTGACGTTGCGTGTGATCGATGCTGCATGTCGTTTTCGTATTAGGTATGTATGTAGCACATACCGTCAAACTTTTCTTCGTCCCCAATATCCAATACAACCAGGGATGACGAGGAAATATCCATGGATCCCACCGAATCCTCCTCCTCCTCCTCCTCCTCCTCTTCTGGTAAGCTACCATTATTAAGTGATCGCCTGAACCTCATATTCGAGCAATTCGGTGGCTGAAAGCATTTTTTCAATATTCACAATGATTTTTTAAGGTGTACTTTTTTGATGTTGAGACTGAAAATGAAATCGAGCCGGGTATTGTACGTACAGTGACTTGCATGCAGGCTCCAGATTCTTTGAGACAGAGGCTGAGTTGACACTGAAAGAAGACGTGAGTGCGATCGGCGAATTTGAACACATGAGTCTCCACATACGCCGTTCGAAGTGATGTGTCGTAGGTGATATCTGGCAAGATGATATTATCAGCAGCACAGCTAAAGAAGAGGAGATATGGCATTGGTATGTATGCGCCAGGCGCAGAACCGTAATGTGTCAGGGACAGAACTGTAAAAGCGTGAAAGATGAAATGCGTTGATTAACCCACCCAGTGGCATCAATGAGTAGATATCGCTTTGCTCTGCCATCATCCACAAAACAGCTCTTCACTTTCATCCCGTACATATCTGAACAAGGCCAACCGACGAAAGCAAATGTAAATGGTACTCAAAATATCAAATAGTGACGTTGATCTATGTACTGTATGTGATACAAAGTTTTTAATATATAATTAATTGTACATACAATATGTACAGTACCGGAGTCACACTCCCATCGATGGTAGACGGGGTCACCAATTCGAGAGAATTGTGCCATGGGCCCATCCGGCCTTTCCACATGCAAAGTGTAGCGACAGTTGGGCATAGGAAATGAGCTCGTCAAGTGCATGGTAGGTAGCATGCTAAAGAGAGATTTAATTTCAATTTTTTCTTGAGAGAAATTTTAGTGCTGAGTTGAAAATCGGGTTCACAGTACCTGACTTCAACGTACGAGCCTATGTTTTTTTCTTGTTGATAGTAGCTGCATTTCACATGAAAAAGCCGATCAGTTTCTGTCAGTAGATCTGAAAACAGAGGCAGATTAGTGGAGATTTACAAACAAATATTACCTAGTACGTATGTATGTATTGGTAATTTTTTACGTCTTGCCATCTTGCAAATATGGAGCTACTGTATATGTAATACACCGGCGAAAACCGTCGTATGTGCAATATAAGCAACCTAACCTACGAACATAACATTGGCTCACCTGAATGAAATGACACGACCATGGTTGTACTGTACTCCATCGCGGGTTGCGGATTAGCCAATCGGTGTTGTCTGACGTCGCAGGAAGAAAAAGGGATTTGGAATTGTCCGGTGGTATACTGGCTGTTGAAACGCCGAATGCACTCGGCTCTGTCGCTCATTCCGTTGACAAATATGCGACCGTAGAAAGGATCTCGAGTTCTGACCATCATACCCAGACTGCCTTCCATACACATAATGTGTGGCTCTTCTGAAAAAGTACTATATGGCGTACGTGCATATTCCGCCAATTTGTAAGAATGCATAGCAAACACAATGCCACTTATTATGGCCATTAAAGTTACCCATTATTAAGTTTTCATGCAAAAGGCGAGCATTAGCATCTCTGAGAACCTGAAGCACAGCACATACTGTACATACACCATCAACAATTGGGCATTAACAAAATAACAATCATCAATGCACCATCACTGTAGGCGACAACGCTGATGAAACACGTACTTGAAAGGCAGCGATGAGGAAAGCCAATGTAATTTCCATGACAGTTGCACAAGAGAGCGATAGAAGAGATTGTGACTGGCTAATGCCGGAGAATCCAGGACAGGTGGGCTGGGCAGTACGTACTTGAATTGGATGCTCCACTGTATGTGGGGATGTGGGTTAGTGAGCTTTCTCTTTCCGAAGGACACGCGCAGTTTGCGACCCGAAAGATCTCTTGAGTACGACAGAAGCAGGCTCTTGCGCCACTTTTTGTGTACCGAAGCCGTCGAAAAGATTTGGGACAGCTAACAGGAGATACCTTCCTCCAGAATACTCCTGTCTGGGAAATGAAATGAATCTACTGTCACTCCACTCAATCGGATACATGCGCCAGCTTTCTGTTTGCAGATGCGCAGTGAAATGAGGAGTATACGCATATACATTTCGGACACTCACTCACTCTTATTTCTGCATCCTCGAGCAGCGTTTCGGACCTCGCATCCAGTACTCGAACCAATCCTTCTCAATATTCCTTTCGTGTATCAATCTACATACATATGTACGTACATCTGATACATCATGAAGGTGTGCAGCGGCGTGCGCAGCAATAGAGCAATGCCGTCAACGGAGCGGAAATGGTGACATTTTTATGCTTACTTCCGGCGAACGAATTGAGTGAGTGGACGGGTTCTTTCTTATAATTCTGCGGTCGTTGACACGTAACGCTTTTTGCATTGATCACGCTAGCAAAAAATATTGGCAAGAAACACGACCTGCAGGTCGTAGGCCTAAGCAGATACAGAAATACATAGATGCACAAGGGATATGAATGAATGAATT
Source organism: Epsilonema sp. ZAB3_2 (assembly GCA_030247985.1). NCBI lineage: Eukaryota > Metazoa > Nematoda > Chromadorea > Desmodorida > Epsilonematidae > Epsilonema > Epsilonema sp. ZAB3_2. The sequence goes on along the minus strand of JASAMW010002464.1, from coordinate 29,498 downwards.
GCTTTATCGGTTATGGCACATTATGGAGAATCAAGGATGGTTGGTTACTTGTACGCCGTCAGTCTAGGGCGGCGTCCCGGCAAAAACTCCGTCACGATCATAGGTTGGATGCAAGTCCGCTCGCGTTCAATATTAATCTTGGCTTTGCCCAGCTACTGCAGTACGCCGTGTTTGTCATCCATATGGAGGGCTATTTCTTGACGGTCTATCCGTACGTAGCCGATGTACATAACGAACGCCGTATGCTCCACTGCTCAGTTTGTCCTGCATCTTCAGCTGGCGTTCGTCCATCTTCCAGTCCTATAGCACCCTTTATGGCAGTACATAGAATGGTTGGTAATCAATCAGTATGTACGTAATCAATCACTCCTGTATGTAATCAGCATCCCGTTGCTTCAAGCAAGGCTTCAAGCGCTCAGAGGCTTCTTTCTTGTCTTGAACAGTGCTGCAGCAAGTCCGAGAACACGTGCAAGCAAATTTGAACACGTGAAAGTAAACATACTCGTACTCGTACTTTTACTCGTATTCACATGTTGTCACGGTCGCGTGTCAGGTATAAGTCGTACTCGCGAAAATTAGATTTCACACGTTGGAAAAAATCCGTGGGTGCGCCCGCGGCTTTTTTGAGGTAGTCCATTTCCGTGCGTGATTATCCATTGCGTGATTATTCATTGCGTGATTATTCAGTGCGTGATTGTGAACCTTCGACCCATCAGTGAATTAGATCAGTTGCAGCTGCATTTCGCTGCGAGAGTTGCACAACAAGAGTGGTATTTTTAATTATAAATTTTAATCAAAAAATGCAAACAGTGTATTTTTTGCATGCGATTAGTTATTGCAGGAATGTTCTTGTGTTCACTCCTATGCTAGGCTTAGGCTTAGGCAAAGGCTTAGGCTAGTCTAAGCCTAGCCTATGTGTGCAATCTAGCCTAAGCCTTGCCTAAACCTAAGCCTAAGCCTAGCCTAAACCTAAGCCTAGCCTAGGAGTCAACACAAGACACAATCGCGGTCAAAAATACATTGTTTGCAATTTTTGATCAAAATTTGTAATTAAAAATACCACTCTTGTTCAGTCTCGCAGTGAAATGCTGCTGCAACAAACAGATCTAATTCACTGATGGGTCGAAGGTTCACAATCACGCACTGAATAATCACGCAATGAATAATCACGCAATGGATAATCACGCACGGAAATGGACTACCTGCTTTTTTGTCATGTCACCGAAGCGGATTTGGAAGAAAGAGAAGAAAGTGAAAGAGGAAAAGCGATAGGGTTTAGCTAAGACTGAACTGGCAGAAGAGAAGATGGTGACGACGAAAGCGGAAGAGGCGGCGGCTGCTGCAGGGAGTCGGGGTGAAGGAGATCACCAGGATGCGAAGAAGGAGGAGACGAAAATGGAGACGGAAGGAGAGGAAGATGCAGAAGAGGAGTTGGATGAAGAAGTGCTTCGTATGTCCACCGACGATCTGAAGGGACGTACTCATCTGCTGGACAACGAAATCCGTATCATGCGCAGCGAGATACAGCGCATCAACCACAGCATGCAAGGACTGCAGGAGAAAATCAAGGAGAACGTGGAGCGCATCAAAGTACTTAGTGCATACGTAACCGTAGTGTTTTGTACGTACGTACTGAATTCATATAAGCGGCGACGCGTGCACAGCGCATGCGTATATCCCGGTACGCTGCTTGTTCGAACGCGGCGTGATAATGTACGTAGGTATGCAGAGCAGGCTAGTGCGGTTGGATGTTGGTGTAGGTGAACAAGACGCTTCCGTACTTGGTGTCGAATGTGGTGGAGCTGTTGGAGTTGGATCCGATGTCTCAGGAGGATGATGGAGCAAACGTGGATCTGGATGCGAATAAGACCAAGTGCGCAGTGATCAAGACGAGCACTCGAGCCACCTACTTCCTGCCTGTGTTGGGTCTGGTGGATCCTGAAGAGCTGAAGCCTGGTGACCTGGTCGGCGTCAACAAGGACTCCTATCTCGTCCTGGAGAAACTCCCACCCGAATATGACTCACGCGTCAAAGCTATGGAGGTACATGTGCATGCACTGAAGCTTGAAGCTAGCGCAGTGTCCACCCACCCAATGTATCTTTGGGTGTATGTATGTCTCCCAATGTTTGATTCCGTAGTCGGAGAAACGATCAAGAGTTCGCTTGACAATTTTGGCGCTCCGTAGTAATCTTAGTAAATCTGGCATTTCTATACAAGAATAGCAACCGGCTTTTCAACCCTTTTTCAATCACTATTGCTATTCTTGTTTAGAATGTCAGATTGCCACGGGAGCGGCAAAATTGTCAAGCGAACTCTTGATCGTTTCTCCGACTACGGTTATTGGCAATACACATGAATTTTGTCCAATGCATATCCCCTGGTGTATGGAGAGCCCACTGCGGCGTTGCTTGCTAGGTGGATGAGCGTCCGACGGAAGAATACGGGGACATTGGGGGCTTGGACAAGCAGATAGAGGAATTGATCGAGGCCGTCGTCCTGCCCATGACACACAAGGAGCGATTTGTCAACCTCGGCATACAGCCACCCAAAGGCGTACTGCTCTACGGACCACCCGGTATCTCCTTTCCACAGTTCTGCAGACTGTGCTGTTGAGGGTCTGGTGTCTGGTGTTGCGCAGGTACGGGGAAGACGATGATGGCTCGTGCTGTGGCGGCGCAGACGAAATCTGCCTTTCTGAAGTTGGCTGGTCCTCAGCTGGTCCAGATGTTCATTGGAGATGGGGCGAAACTGGTTCGCGACGCCTTCGCTTTGGCCAAGGAAAAGGCACCCGCCATTATCTTCATTGACGAACTGGACGCCATCGGTAAGGCTACGCACCTGCTCAGCCCATATGGCGAGGGAAGAACGGACGTGTGTGTGTAGGGACGAAGCGTTTTGATTCCGAGAAGGCTGGCGATCGGGAGGTGCAGCGTACAATGTTGGAACTACTGAATCAACTGGACGGTTTCACTTCCAACGCTGACATCAAGGTGAACTGAGTGAGTGCCCACTTTCTCTGGCGTGGGGGTGGAGGAGGCTGTTGCTCTGTGTTAGGTGATTGCTGCGACGAATCGTGTGGATATCTTGGATCCGGCGCTGCTGCGTAGTGGACGACTGGACCGCAAGATCGAACTACCAATGCCGACCGAAGACGCCAGAGCGCGCATCATGCAGATTCACTCTCGCAAAATGAACGTCCAGTAAGAAGAAAGCTCACTCTCACCATCTCCCGTCTCTCCTGTTATCTATAAGTTATTTTGCATATTCTCCTGCATTGGAGCACTTGAAGCATGGACGGGCACAAGGACTTGAGTTCCGTAGAGAAGTCTTTTAGTGGCCCGAACCGGACTATACTATCTGCGGATGCAGTGCGTACTGAACGTGCTTCAGCGTACACGTACGGCTGTGTATATGTATTGTAGCAAAGATGTGAACTTCGACGAGTTGGCTCGATGCACGGATGACTTCAATGGGGCGCAGTGCAAGGCAGTCTGTGTTGAAGCTGTAAGCTGTACGGTCTGCAATTGCACGACTTTCTCGGTCGCTTTCTTTGCATGAAAGCAAGAGTTGGAAGTCTTTAGTATGTGTGTATGTCATGCGTGTTGACAGGGCATGATTGCGTTGCGACGGGAGGCTGAAGCAGTGACGCACGAAGATTTTATGGATGCCATCATGGAAGTGCAAGCCAAGAAGAAGGCCAGTCTCAATTACTACGCTTAACACAGTGATTGGAGGACGATCAATCCTGTGATACTATCTATTCCTACATAAGGCGCTTTCTGCCTGTCTGGATTTTTTGCTAATGTTTGTTGGTTTCTTTCTATTGACCAGTTACGCTAAGACTTTGGTTGTCGCGAAATGGTTCCCCGCTGTATTTAGAATAAGTTTTAGATCGCTGTCGACGGGATCGTTGACGTCGTTCAGTCATCTGCGGGTAAAAAAATGAGCGAGCTAAAATAGAAGGCGCAAACGACGTCGCGACGACTACGTCAGCACCGATCTAAACTTTTACTACTAGTAAATAATAAAATACCGCGGCCACCTCGCGACCACCCAAAAGTTTTAGCGCAACTGGCCAATAAGTATATAAAAGTGTATTTCTTTCTTCGCCCTGCTCATTCTTTATCACCTCCTCCTAACGTACCCTTGCTTATGTACCGGGTGTTTCACGAAAGCTGTAACCTCTAAAATGCTTATAACTTCTGAACCAATGCACGAATTTTAACCAAATTTTTTTAAATAGAAACTTGAACACATACCTGACAAGCATGCAAAATTTCATTAACGTACATGCACTACTAACGAACAAACAAGCGACGCCTTTTCAGGTCCTATTTTTCGATGTGCCCGTTTTCGTTCTCCTGCACTTGTGCAGCCGTCTTCAAAACCCTGGAAGACACTCTTTTCAAGCATGTTCCTAGGGATGGCGGCAATGTTCCCTTTATGTTTTCGCATTGTATGCTGAATAAATCCGAATGGATGCTTGAATGGAGCGGAAAAGCATACTTCCTTCCGTATGGACTTCAAAAATCGAGCGCTTTTCTTTTCGCTTTTCCGATTTTGACACCCAATGTTTGAGGTTTTATAATTCCCTTCGTACTTAAGACCAACCGATGAAATTTCGCATGCTTGTCAGGTAGCCTATGTGTTCAAGTTTCTATTAAAAAAACTGGTCGAAATTCGTGCATTGGTTCAGAAGTTATAAGCATTTTAGAGGTTACAGCTTTCGTGAAACACCCGGTATGTATGTACATCTGTAAGTATTCGTTGTTACTATGTACAAAAAGTACATTATCTCATGTATACTGTACATACGTAACTGGCTGTTGCTTAGCAACGAAATACTGAACAACAAAAATATGGAAGCATGGCGCTTCTAATCTCGGATGCAGGTGGTTGGAGATTTGCTATCGCTTGAAGCGCGGAACCGCAAACGAATATGAGTCTGCTTCAAATCAAGGACGGTGAATTTACCAGCACCATCTACGGCTTGGTACGTTTGTTTGTGGCCGGTTGCTATTATGTAGGCTATTGCACTCGTCAGTGGCCAGGTCGGAGAATGCACATCTGATGCATGCATATCCATCAGAAATATATCTTTGACCTGTAGGTAATTTGTATAATTTAGATCAAAGATAAGCGCTATTCGGAAGCGATAAAAGCCCTGCAACATCAACTGGAGCTAAACCCTTCGGTAAAGTACGATGATAGTGATCGTCCTGGTAATAATGGCATCAACGCTTCGCATAGGCCTACTGCACATCATATCAGACCGTGCATCACTACCATTTTAGAGCCGAGCTGCTCTTTCTTTGTTGGGGTACTGTTGTTTCTACTCTCAAGATTACATGGGTGCAGCTGAATGTTACGAGCAACTGGTCCGGATTTATCCCGAAAAAGAAGAATACCGGTTACAGTATGCTCAATCCCTGTACAACGCCTCTATGTTTACTGAAGCAATGACAACCGCGACACAGGTACTATTGTGTCAAGTGGGAACCTGTACACACAATGTATGTATGTATACGTAGCCTTCTGTATTTCAAAGCTTACACTACAAAATACTGTTTTAACGCGCTCTATTGTTTAGATAGACAATCCGGTCTATTCGTCAAAAGTTATCAAGCTGCAGGCAGCCATTAAATATGGCGAAGAAGACTTGCAAAACGCAAAGGTAAAGTACTACAGGTTACTACACTTGCAAAACGCAAAGGTAAAGTACTACAGGGATAGTACTACAGGTTACTACAGGTAAAGGACGGCAATGGTAAAGTTCGTGGTCTTATCGCGTCTTCGAGCATAATGTTTGTGAGGTTATTATATACAGGGCGGGGATATACACCGGTAAATACGGTACTACGAACGTTAACCCCCTTCGTAGTCTCAGATGGTCGCCTGGCCATAACATCCGCTTGCGGCCACCCCACAGCTCCGTGGCCGCCCTTAGCCGTGGGGTGGAAGCCACGGCTAAGGGCGGCCACGGCCGTAGGTTGGCCGCAAGGGGTGTGTGCGGCCCGCCGCCATCTGAGACTATGGCGAGGGGTTAAGTACGTATGTACATACACATACACAAATAACTCATACATCGCCAGATGCGAATTCGAATTGGGACCTGCCTAACGAAGGGTCATGCAAACATGGTATGTAAGCAGGCTGCATTTTAGATTTTATTGGAGCAGTGTCCATCAGATGACCTTGACACAGAAGTAAATCTCGCCTGTCTGCAGTTCAAGGTGCGCCTTCATCTCACAAACAGTAGCGTTTTTTGAAAACGCGATACCTTACCTTACTTACATACCGCACCTAGCTATGTATGCACAAGACTACAGGTACACGACATATGTATTTACCTGTACGTGTGTAGGTGGAGGCGTGGCTTCAATTCAATATTGCAGTAAAATCCTTGATTTCAGGAAGGCGACTTCATTGGGGCTTTGAAACGGCTACTGCACTGTTCCAATGTTCAGGGTCTGAAACCCGACTTGGCATACGGCATCGCATTATGCCATTACCAGATGAAGCAGTATTCCCAAGCGCTGAAGTACATCGCAGATGTCATCGAACGAGGCATCAAGGAACATCCAGGTGAGCAAAGCAAAGACCTTGAATCAGCGATCAAAATGGCCGTGTGGCAGCAACATGCAAATGCAACTGTGGCATTCGTGATTACGTCCGTCCAGTTCCAAGTTCAAACTGGGACGGCCGTAATACACGGACGCATCAGTTGCTCGTCCTGGTCCTGTCATGACCTGACGTTGACAGTATGCGAAGCTATATCCGCCCGTTCGTCAAGAACACTGCAGCTCGACATCCATAGCAAGCAGTAGAAACAACTCAAAATAATTTAACGAAACTTCCTTCTTCTAACGTAGCGCTAGCGCAACACAAACACAAAGTAAAGCAGAAGTAACGGGAAAACAAAAGAAGCAAGCGGAAGATCGGGAGGAGGCGGCATTTTCTTTTATCTCACAGGGGGGTGCCATACTCTGATTGTGACTGTCGTTTTGAATTGTGCACCAAACACTGCCGTTCCAACTTGAATCGGTGGAGTCTTCAACGTCCAAAAGATTACTTTTAGACCGTAGCAAAGCTTCCTACCAAGTTTTTTATCGCGGTCAAACTTGCTGATAGTTTTTGTTCTGAGTCTGTCACCCCTTGCATTTGTCCTATGCAAGCCGCGAGGGCGGCACCGCCCTTCCTGCGGTGGGAAACCTACCGTAGTCACTTCAAAGGGACCGCCGCGCGCTTACGAAATACCAAAAATTTTTGGAAATACCATGAATGTATACTATTATAGGTGGGGGGAATAAACAGATGAAGCGTTCTGTACAAATAATAAAAAACATTTTCGTAAGGCGAAGGCGAGAAAGGATGAGATGAAATTGGAAGTGTTTTGCAGAGCTCAGCGTTGGAATGGTGACCGAGGGTATGGAGGTGCGATCAGTGGGAAACACGTTGACCTTACATGAGACAACGCTGGTTGAGGCTTTCAACTTGAAAGCTGCCATCGAATACACTCTCAGAAATTGTACGTAACATGTAGAAGCATTCAACATGGACGACATATGCTTTCTTTGTGTAAATCAAGTTGACTGTTTGTGTGTTTCAGTTGATGCAGCAAGGGAAGCATTGACAGACATGCCACCACGTAGTGAGGAAGAGTTGGATCCAGTAACTTTGCATAATCAAGCACTGATGAATATGGAGACAAAGCCATCTGAAGGATTCGCCAAGCTCCAATTTCTGTTACAGCAAACCCCCTTCCCACCGGAAACATTCCCCAATCTCCTGCTGCTCTACTGCAAATACGAAGTACCTATGTATTACCAAAAATATGTACGTATATGAACTTGCTTACAGAAGCAAATATTTAGAAAAATACTGTACAGTAGTAATTGATAGAGGTCTCACGGGTTGGACCCGGAACCCGCGGACGCTGGACACATGATATTCAAAACCCGGATCCGGAAAAAGCCTACTGTCTACCCTTGAGACCTCTAGTAAATAACTCAACTTGCGGATGGCGGATAATAAAACATTGCTCTTTGCTCTTGTCGTTTTTTTAGTACTTTGACTTGGCAGCGGATGTTCTGGCGGAAAACGCACATCTCACTTACAAACTGCTAAGTCAAGTAAGTTTCCTGCTGGGCTGCGGAACATCAGTTATTTAGGTATTTGGTATTACGAGGATCCAGCCGTACCCATGCTGCTGGAATCTTGCTGTCCATCCGTGTCCCCTATGCAGCATTGTCCATCTCTGCCAAAGGAAATACGCACAGTAAAAGCATTTGTGGTGATAGCTCAGCTGCAATAGGGCGAATTTGATCTGGAATGGGCTCTATCAACCTATTTTTGATATCGCTTCAATATAGGCTGAGCAGCTCTTGGCCACCTCCCCTTTGACCCACGACTCCCGGCACCACCGACCCTCAAAAATGTCCTTTTTACCCCTTGGACATATCGCGACAGTAAGTATATGGATGGATGCGCCTTCCTTCAAAACGTTTTTAAAAATTTTTAGTTTTGTAAAATTCCGTCATTAATGCGCATTTAGCATAAAAAACAAATTATGTACACAGTGAAGCAAAGCAAATAATAGAAATTTCATAAAAAATGTACTAGCAACAACGAATTTTTGAAAAAATTTTGCATGCTAAAAATAATGTAAAAAAGTTAAAACTTCCCATATGGACAATTTCGAAATACGTCCAACGGGTAAAAAAAAGGACATTTTTGAGGGTCGGTGGTGCCGGGAGTCGTGGGTCAAAGGGGGAGGTGGCCAAGAGCTGCTTAGCCTATATTGAAGCGATATCAAAAATAGGTTGATAGAGCCCATTCCAGATCAAATTCGCCCTAATGCAGCTGAGCTATCACCACAAATGCTTTTACAATGGTATTTCCTTTGGCAGAGATGGACAATACTCTGTCGTGTCGGTCGCTGTACGTTACGTGTGTTACGTGTGTGTGTGCTCTGTTTCAGTATCTGTACGATTACTTTGACGCGGTGATAACCCAACAAACTTCGCCGGATCAGGCCTATAAGAAGTTTGACACTTTGGCTGGTCAGGAGATTGAGACTCTGAGAAAAGTATCGAAAAAAGTACAGGAATGTCGACAAAGTCATGATGACGACGCTGCCAAGTTGGCTATGTCCGCCTACGATGAAGCCTTGGAAAGGTATGTTCGTTATTTGGATTCGCTGCGCAAGCAAACTACAGGGAGTCCCACGTAGACCTCCCTAATGATCTAGCCTTATAACATCCGTAACACAGGAGATATCAAGCTGAAATTTTGTCCCCCAGAAACCCAAGAATATGCCATACTTTGTAGCAAAATTTGAGCCAACCGATAGGCCCGCAGCGAACGAAATAACAGGCTTGCAAATCTTGCACCCTCTTCTTATATCATTATCATTTTCCGCTCTGAACGTGGTTTCTTCAGCTCAGGATGGTCAAGCAGCTCATCCAATATGGAAAGAGGAACAACAATGGCTGAAAGTCCGCACAGTCCAAACACAACGGATTCAAAAATACAGGCGATTTACAGCCCATAACAGCCTTCAAGGAGCTGTCGAGGTCAACAGTGGCACCTTTGATTTCAAAATGTTGAAAAACGTGATCGCAAATTTGCAAGCTCGTAATTTCATCCCTACTTGACCTATTTGGCCCAAATTTTGCTACAAAGTATGGCATATTCTTGGGTTTCTGGTGAAAAATTTCAGCTTGATATCTACTGTAATACAAAAGTTATAAGGCTGGATCGTTAGGGAGGTCTACGCTACTTGGGACCACTGATGTCAACTCGGTCTTCAGTAAAAACGGGTAAAGTAAAGTAAATTACCCGGGTATGCCCTAGCCCGGGTAAAGTAAAGTAAATTTACCCGGTTCCTGTCAAATCGGGTAAAGTAAAGCCATATGACGCATTTTACCCGGGTAAAATCGAGTAAGTATAGGAAATTATTCTAGTACTAAAAAGCTAGCAATAGCTTGGCCTGGCCTTATGTAGTTTTTCTGTGCCACTGTTTATTCAAGCCGTTGCACTAATTTCCCAGGTTTTTCATCAACGGAACTTACACTGTTGAATATCGCAGTAGCCCTTGCCGCTACATCCCGCATACATTACTTACCAACATGCATGTATTGTATGTTCATCGGCACCACCATTTCGCCTGACCGTAAAAGAGCTATTGTACCATACGTACATACGTACTGTACCATACATACATACGTACGTAACGTACTTACATACGTGGTATGTACATACTATGTACAATACATTGCCGTATTTTTGGGTGTATAGCCCCATGGGGCTATACAAAAATCGAGAGGTCCTATGGGGGGTTATACACTGGGGGGGGATATACAATGGGGGGGGGGGGGGGGGGATAAATATGGGACAAAATTTATGTTTTTGAGAGGTGTGTAGAGGCATGTTTTTGAGGTCAAAAGTATGTGTTTTAGGGCATAATCGCGGTCAAAACAGGGTTATTCTAGTACAAAACATGCTCAGCTAAGCTTATAGGCACAGTAGCTTGGTGTAGGAGTAGCTATAGCTAGCTTATGACCAGCTTACATAGGTAGGTCAGGTACCTTACAGTACATGGGGGGTTATACACCAGGGGGATATACACTGGACAAAATTTATGTTTTGCCAATGGGGGGTTATACACTGGGGGATATACAAAGGGGGGATATACACCCAAAAATACGGTACATAACATACGGTACATAAATGCGCATATGTACGTATGCGCGAATGAACGAACGTTGAAGTGCCGCTTCGTGCGTTGTCTTCTACGCCTCGTGGAAGGAATAGATGCGCGCGAGTGCTGAGCTGCCTAGAGCACACGCTTTTCTCGAGTACGTTTACCCGGGTAAGTACTGAGTAAGTATGTGCCGAGTAAATCGGGTAAGCATTGGCCATACTTACCCGCACTTTCAGCATTTTTACCCGGGTAAGCGTCCACACTGCCGGGTACCGGTAAACCTTACCCGATAAGTCATTACATCGGGTAAAGTAAAGTAAATTTACCCGGCCCAAAATTGGCCATTTTACCCGGGTAAAGTACCGGTAAATTTTACTCTGACATCAGTGCTTGGGACACCCTGTATCAGAATTTGGGAGTGTAGGGTGACCAAACAAGCCTAATATTGTTTGAGGTTTCTCCCGGTTCTAATGGGTCAAGCAAAAATCTACTGGGATTTGAACGAGTACAGTCAGGTGGAGAAGATATTTCGGAAATCAGTGGAATTCTGCAGTGAACATGAGCTGTGGAAACTGAACGTCGCTCACACGCTCTTCATGCAAGAGACAAAATTCAAAGAAGCCGCCGGCTTTTACGAACCCATCGTCAAGAAACACTACGATGAAGTAATGCTACTACATATGTCGCATCCTGCATACAATGTACGAAAGAAACATAAAAGCAAGTTTGGCCATGAAAGCATCCATAATAGCGAAGCCATAATAAATCTTTTCTTTTGAATCACAGATTCTGACCGTCAGCGCCATTGTACTGGCCAACCTGTGTGTTTGTTACATCATGACCAACCAAAACGAAGAGGTATGATCTATGTAATTGCTACTTCGTTCGGCTTTCAATCCCAATAATGACTTAGCCGAACAATTAAAACCAGTGATTTCAGGCCGAAGAATTGATGCGAAAAGTCGAGAAGGAAGAAGAAAAAGTATCGTACGAAGACCCAAACAAGAAAACTTTCCACCTTTGCATTATCAACTTGGTGATCGGGTATAACACGTACTGAACGTATGTAGATAGAAATACGTAGCCTATAGCAGAAATATATTTTTGCCTATAGTACAATATAAGCAAGGAACACCATCTAATAGTCTATTGCCTGAGAGTTCGCTATGGAACCCAATTCAATTCGTCTTGCGTAGTTTGCATGTACTCCTGAAGAACGGACAGAAATCCGCATTTGTGATGCTATTTTACTCATAATGACTTGAGTTCCATAGCAAAGTCTAGTGGCCAGATAGACCCTCTGATATACCCAATATAGACGTTATTATTTAGGACACTGTACTGCTCCAAGGGTAACTACGAGTTCGGAATTTCACGCGTCATAAAAGCCATGGAGCCCTATCCCAAGAAGCTGGGCACAGACACCTGGTTCTACGCCAAGCGCTGCTTCTTATCCCTCATCGAAAATCTAGCCAAGCACATGGTGGTGGTCAGAGATTCCGTTCTTCACGAGTGCCTACAGTTCTTGGAGCAGTGTGAAAGTAAACAACCGTCCACTGTACGTACATACGTACTTTACAACGAACGTACAAACGTTTACATATGGTTTTAGCCTTTGGAAAACACGTACAAGCCACAATCGAAGGCCCTCTAGAAGAACAAGCGACCCAAAACGCTGGAAAGAACACAGTCACCTATGAAGCCAGATATCTTAGGGCCCTGCTGCTAAGAGTAATGCATTGATGGCATAGAATGGAACACACCACCATTATATACCTATTTTCTCACACAAGCAGTCTATTGTGTACGTACGTTACGTGTTACGTGAACGTACGTTAACACCATGTGTCATCAGAAGAGCGGAAGGCGACGTCGTCATGTGTTTCCTGGCTCATCCGTCCCGTCCCGTTGTGGATAATAAGTTTGTTCAATGTAGGGATGCACAGCCTTATCCTCTGGCCAGTGGAAGACAGCAGGAAATGCCTTCTTCTCTTCCTCGGAATAGTCGTCCAGTGCCTTGGGCACTTTCTGTACTTGACGCATCTGACTGCCAATATTCTTCAGAATCATGTCAGGAATGCGATCGTCAGCGAATAAGTGTAGTCTCTCAATGAACATACGTCGCCAGTCGCTGTTAGGCAAAGCATGATAGACTTCCAGAAACATTATCTGCAATTCAAAGAAGTATGCATCTGCCGCCAAATATATGCTAATGTGCAAATGCGAATGCGATGATGTGCACAGTATGTACAGTAGTAGGTGCAAAATAAGTACTTGCGCTATTAATTATGGGTGGTCGCGAGCTGACCCCTTTCCTTTCAGTGCGTTTTTTATCGGTGCTGGCGGTTAGCGTACTGAAATCAGAGGGGGTCCGCTAGCGACCACAAATAACGAATAGCGATAGCATAGCCTCTTACCCTGCATGGATCCACTTGGTGTATTTCCCATGCGGATATCCAGTTCTTGCTCTTAAGATATCCTCGATGGAAGAAATAGCGTCTCCGCTTCCAGTCAAATCCCTTCAGCGCCACAGTGCGGCAGTTGAACACCACCACATGATCCCCACAATCAGCTAAAAAACACAATGACCCGCTCACCATTCGTCGAGATGCAGCGAGCAGTACAATATACAATATAATGTAGCCTACGCAATAGGCTTTTAACATAGTGCATGTCTGCTTGAACAGGTGTCGTTACTTTCTGGATGAAAAATAGGTTTATGCGACCCTTCCAGATATCGAGCTACTTTCTTCGCCAGAAGCTCAGCGTCCTGCCACTGGGCATCCACCACATGCCACTGCCGAGCAAACACCAACCACTGCTGCAACACAACATCATCTACCACCTTCTGTCGTTCCAAATCAAAACCCATAACTAATGAGAGCTTACTGTGCTGTACACGGCGGTAACTAGCAAACCGTACATTATACTACATCATAATCAAAGCACACCAAGCTGCTTTGATGGACCAAGCTGCTCACCTGAACGCGCTGAAATTTGGACATACCCTGATTCGCCATGGCTTGCAAACATAAAAGTTAGCACAGTTCAGGTAATGATCTCAGTATCAAAATCTACATAATCGACGCAGATAAGCATTTAGCAGCCCCTCTCAATTCTAGAGGTTGGTACTAAGCTAAGCATGCATACCAAAAAGAACGCGTCAGTGCTCGAACAGTTTTATTTCTATTAGGCCAACATACGTAAATGGCAGCACTGGTGAGATACAATACTTTCGATCCAACTACAGTACATCACTGCAAAACGATGTGAAACTGTATGCTACTATTCGTTTGTGCAGAGGAAACTAGAGACTATAGCGACTAGCACATGGTACGCAACGCATCATCATGATACAACGGCAGGTAAACTGCGACATCATTAAGAAACGTTTTCTGTAAGGATTGAGAGTAGCCTATAGTGTACGCGGATGGGGGGTATTTTTGGAAATCGAGATTATATGCCTATCGGATTCCCCATCAAAAACTGCATATTTTGATGAATTTTTAAAAAAAAAATTTCTTCAGGCGTCATCGAGATATTGAGGGGTAAAGGTTGGAAGATCGCATTTTGCCGTTTTTCAACGTTTTTAGCCATATTTCAGCAACCAGAGTGTGTGGCAGGCTATAATTTGGCACACATATATGCCCCATAGGGACCCATGTCTGGACCAAATTTGAACCCAATCTGCCACTTGTATGGCGAGATATAGTGTCAGAAAGCTCACACTTAAGTATTTTGCACCTGTTGCAAATTCGGTTATATGAATACCACGGCGCGAATATACTGCCTGCACGGCGAAAAAATTTGACAGAAGGTAGAGGAGGCTTAGGCCTACAAACTTTATTACTACAGCAAAATTTTTCTATATTTGGAATTTTGACTACGGGCCTCTTGAAAGTTGAAAAATTCAGCAAAAATGCTCCCACTTTTTCTATTATCCTAGATAAAAGAGCAACACCACTGAAATTTTTTCCTCATAAGTAACCTATCCTATGTTGAATTTGATGTAGATTTCAAAAATAAAATTGGTTTTTCCAAAAAATTAACCCTTACCCAAAAATTGTCAAAAATATACTACTTTTGCACAATTATATTCTAGGGGTTAAATTTTTTGGAAAAAACCAATTTTATTTTTGAAATCTACATCAAATTCTACATAAGACAGGTTACTTATGAGGAAAAAATTTCAGTGGTATTGCTTTTTTATCTAGGATAATAGAAAAAGTGGGAGCATTTTTGCTGAATTTTTCAACTTTCAAGAGGCCCGTAGTCAAAATTCCAAATATAGAAAAATTTTGCTGTAGTAATAAAGTTTGTAGGCCTAAGCCTTCTCTACCTTCTGTCAAATTTTTTCGCCGTGCAGGCAGTATATTCGCGCCGTGGTATTCATATAACCGAATTTGCAACAGGTGCAAAATACTTAAGTGTGAGCTATCCGACACTATATCTCGCCATACAAGTGGCAGATTGGGCTCAAATTTGGTCCAGACATGGGTCCCTATGGGGCATATATGTGTGCCAAATTATAGCCTGCCACACACTCTGGTTGCTGAAATATGGCCGAAAACGCTGAAAAACGGCAAAATGCGATCTTCCAACCTTTACCGCTCAATATCTCGATGACGCCTGAAGAAATTTTTTTTAAAAATTCATCAAAATATGCAGTTTTTGATGGGGAATCCAATAGGCATATTATCTCGATTTCCAAAAATACCCCCCATCCACGTACTATGCAACCGCTACAGAAAACGTCTCTTAACCGCCTTGGGCAGTATATTCTATATACAAATCAGTGCAACGTATTAGCCCTATAAAATCAAGGCATGAATGAAACATTCATTCATAAGGTCGCATCGCCAGCGACGGAGGATAATATGTAGGTATAGCCATAGCCGCGTTCGTACAGTACAAGGGAGTGACCAAACTATAACCGGCTACCAGCGTATGCTGTGCTTGATGTCTGAGCGTACACTGAGCCTTTTGAGGCTTTCATAGCCGAGGATGATGAAGAAGGAGAAGAGAGACGAAGACATAAGACGAGCTGAAAGACCTTTAGTGAAGATGCCCATCCCCTCGTCCTCCCACATCTTCCGACACGTCGGCAGCAAAGGAGCGCGTTGCACCTACAGCACAGCACAGCATGTACACAAACTACGTATAAGAGCACTCATGTAGGTGATACCTGAAGTCGAGCTCTGAGCAGATCGAGGCAGTTGGTGAGGACGGAGGTGGAGACGCCGGCGCAAGGAGCAGCGAGACACTGGACAGCCAAGTGAGGAGCGCCAGACGGCGCCACCTGCGTCAGACGACCCACGAAGAAGTGATACATCCACCAGAAGCTGCCCGAGTTGGGCACATAGCAGAGCAGACTAGCCAAGTAGCCCCGGTAGAGCCCGCGCACGCCGTCTCGGCGCAGGATCTCCCGCGTCACCAGATAGCTCAGAGGCAGACGCGGTTCCGATTCCCGAATCCGCAGAATGTTCAGCGGATCCGTGAGTTTGGGCGGCGACGGAGCGGAAGGCCTCCGCAGAGTCCCCAGTATCATCATGTGCTGAGAGATGACGTCGAAGGGAACGATGAGAGTCTGGCCAACGGCGGACGCGGCTCCACCCGCGATCAGACCGCGCACGGCGTGCCCCTCCAGTCCCCCGCCTTCGCGCAACGCGTGACGCATCCACTCGTACGTACTCACGTAGGCAATACTGGAGAAGACCTGGACGGTGTTGATCCAGTAGCCCTTGTACAGGCCGCTCAGTCCCTCCGCTACGAATATCTTCCGGAATGCATCCACTGTCCCTCGGTACACGATGCGACGTCGCTGAATCTGCAGACGAGTTTTCACCACTGTCAGAGGGTAGAGAACACCGCGCACACTGACCGAGCAGGCGAGGGACAAGGGATAGAACTTCCACTTGTCCATCATATCCCACTCGATCACCTGCGCCTCAACGTAGTCCAAAGGAGCAGAAGAATCAGAGCTCATCCCCGCCGCCACCCCTGAAATTGCACATATTACTGAGCACTGCTTCCTTCATCAAGACTGCAATAGCAATGGATAGGCGACCACACTGCAGCAAAATAGGCATAGAGTCAAGCCAAGTAAAACTTTATCACACGTTCATCTCACAGCACTTCATCAGTAACAAAATTCGGACGGTGCCACACCACAGGAAACAACGCAACAACAATCAAAACAGCATACATACGTGGTATGTACAGTACACAGTTCACCTAGTGTACTACATACAGACTATTGATGTGTAGCTACAGCTACGTAGGTTAAGATTCGCTGGGAATGATGTAGAGGCCTTCTGCTGTTTTCCAGGTGGTTTCTGCTGCATTGGCCGACGACAAGGCACAGACTTCTTTCTGTCCGTGGATGGGTCTGCCGTACTCATTGGCAGCAGACGCCAGATACATCTGAGTGTCCACGTGCTTGAGGCGAACGTCGTCGTCCCTACGCCAATAGCCATCCCCTTGCGAGGGACAATCCACCTGCCAATGATCTCCAGTGTCTCCGCCGTTCTCCGAGCCATAGCAGGACACTTCCTGATTTCGCGAGAGCGGAGAAGGAAAGTGATGACTGTGCAGATGACAGCCAGTGCTGGAGTGGCGCAAACGCACAACGGAGCCGCAGCGAACGGCCTCTCCGCGACTGCACGGCTCCTCCACGCTTCCACTGATGGCCCAGTGACTGTTGTGGTCGTCCATGGCCCCTACGCCCGTCACAGACTGCTGACCGCTCCCCGACCCATACTTCACGTCGTGCGAATGGAGGCGAACACCGTGACGCCCATTCAACAGCTTCACCACAGAGCCGCAAGTAACTAGACCCGTTCCTTTGATCACGCCATCCACCAGTGCCGCCCACCAACAAAGCAACAGCACTTGTAATGCAAGCATGGCTCCCCTGATGGTACAGATGACTGATTGTAACGACCTAACAAAACATACAGATTTGCCAAATTCCGGCTTTCATGTACAATACGACTGTAGAAATAACTGGTCTGATACGAGAGAAGATTATCCAACCGAGACAGAGTAAGCTCCATTGAGAAGCCGGTGAGCAATCAACCAGAAAGGTCAATCAATCAAACAGGCACATAAAAATATTTACTGAACTTTCACCTTGTAGACCATACCACCGAACATTTCGATTAGGACGAAAGAACATAACATAGTCTCCAGGTCAAGTGGAAGTGGAAGTCAGGTAAGGCGCTATTACTGTCACAGCCTATCGATAGATGGAAGACAACAGCACAAAGGGTTACTAATACTGAGAGCGCCAGTAGGCAGCAAGTAAGACAGCAGTAGCAGGAACCGCAGCACTCGCTAACAGCCACATCAAGCCAGACGATGAAACAGGCCACAAAGAATGCAGGAAACCCTGAAACACACCACACCACCGGATTCCATAATACTGTTTGCTTGCACTGGATAGACTATGTACGTACAGTAATGGGCTATTTTATAAGATTCATAACGAGAAATACTAGGCTACTGACAAGTTTGGACGTTGGCGAATGGACAGGAGGACGAAACATGCGCGAGTACATCTGCTTCTCCTTTTGTTGAAAGTTCTTAATTGCAATTCCTGTTTTATCCAATTCATCACAGATCAACTGTAAGAAAACAACGCGTTTCATACTATAATAAACTGTGCATGTGACAAAACACACTGTACGGTGCACAATACGTGCATACCTACTAGTCGTTTTCAGTTCCTTCCCTCACCTTAGACTGCGGGCAAAGGATGGAAGCAGCTTTGAGGTGCGAAAAGGCAGCGTTCAAGTCACCCTTAGCGCGCAGGGCTTTACCCAAGCGAAAGTTGGCCTTCTCACTGGAAGGGGTCAATTCCAGGCATTTCTGCAGGTTATCACATGCCCACGTCCATTTCTCCAACTTAACACACAAAACAACTCTTTGCCAGCCAAATTATGAAGAACTGTTACAGTAGTCTGACCAGCGAGGGATTGCCTTGGGATTTAGCCCGTGTTGCTCATCTTGCATGTACTCCCGCAAAATAGGAGTTCGTGAAACACGGGGTCTTTCCATTTCTTGGAAGGCGCACATTGACCAGATGCGCTGAAAATTTCTGATTTACACTGCTTTTCAGTGCAATTTTTGATCGGTGCCGGCAGGTGCTGTCGAAATCACCGATCAAAGATTGCACTGAAAATCAGTGTTGTAAATCAGATCGCGACCCCCCAAAATTTTCAACGCAACCGGTAAAAAAGACCCAAAAAGAATACTACTGTAGGTGGTATTATCTTTGGATGAACTACAGGGTGTATCAGAATTTACTCTCCGGCTGTTTGTAGTTATATCTCCACAACGGAGTGTCATTTTTCGCTGCGGTCTTTTGGATTTTCTAGCCAAGGCTTCAACGTTTACGCTTGCAAAATTTCAACTTTCTAGGGCAACTGGAAGCTGCTCAAAACAGCTGAAAAAGGCTGACCCCAGAAATCGAGGATTTGCCTAATAATTGAGAGCATATTCCACCATCAAAGCTTGCTAATACATTTTCAAATCCTGTTCAATCTTGTAGAAAGACGGAAGAACCAAATCTGTTACGGTAATACAAAGAAAAATTGAAAAACTCGGCCGTGGAGAGCTAACTTTCGCCTTAATCCAGGTTTTGACCCCATAGTGAAAATTCATAAAATTTTTGCGTGAATTTGAGCCGAAAGTTCCAGCCTTCATAACTTCCTTCGTAGAGGGACCACGGGGCTGAAATTTTGCCTGCTTAATTGTAGAAGTCTTAGCTACAAAATACAAAAGAGCGGACTGAAATCGAACTCTTCGTTTAGGAATGACAGTCATAAACACCCGGAGAGTTTATTATGATACACCCTGTATATATGTAGATGTACACACTACTACCTTGAGATACGCGGCTCCAATATTATTGTGCAGATCTGACGTCAACTTGCGCCATTCTTCAGTCATTTCTTCAACAGTTCCCAACGACAAAACTTCAATCGCACTAAAATGGAAATGCAAATTCAAGTTAGCTCGCACTGGACACAAATAACCCACCTAAGCAGCAGCAGTTCTGTACGTGCAGCAGGGTCGGCGATACGCACTGCGGCGGTCATGTACTCCGATAATTATTCCTGCTGTTACATGTAGTTTATAGATGTACATGACGGATAGGGTTGGTGCATCCTTAGAGAGTACATGACCGGCGCGCTATATCGCCGGCCTGGCGGCACACGCAAAACTGCCGCGGTCCCGCAGACTAAGAAGGTTGGTGCCACCAGGAATGTATACTATAAGGTGGGGGGAATAAACATCTGCAGCGTTTCCGTGCAAAGCATCACAGCGACCAAGTAGGGTCGTACCTACGGAATCCGTACCTGTGGAATCCGTAGGTGTGGAATTTGTTTCCCGTAGGTATGGAATTTTTATTCCCTACCTACGGAATCCGTACCTGTGGAATCCGTAGGTGTGGAATTTGTTTTCCGTAGGTATGGAATTTTTATTCCCTACCTACGGAATCCGTACCTGTGGAATTTGTTTTCCGTAGGTATGGAATTTTTATTCCCTACCTACGGAATCCGTACCTGTGGAATCCGTAGGTGTGGAATTTGTTTTCCGCAGGTGTGGAATTTTTCTTCCGTAGGTACGGATTCCACAGGTACGGATTCCGTAGGTACGACCCTACTTGGTCGCTGTGATTGTTTGCACGGAAACGCTGCAGATGTTTATTCCCCCACCTATTATAGTATACATTCCTGGTGCCACTATGCATGAGACTCCCTTTCGCTCGCCCGCCGTAGCATTTCTAATACCTATGTCATCGACTCGCTCGCTACGGCGGCGAGCGGAACGGAGTCGATGTCGAGTACCGTATTTACCTGTGCATAGCCCCCCCCCCCCCCCCTATTCATAGCCCCATATTGGCAAAACATAAAAAGTGCCCTATGCATAGCCCCCCCCCCCCCCTATGCATACCCCCATATGTACTGTACAGTACCTGAACCTATGCATAGGTAAATACGGTACTAGCGTAGGGTTAAGAACAACATTCATGCAAGAAATCGAAGTGCGTCATCTGAACGTGTCTTACTCAGTGTAGACTTGCACGGCATCCTCGAATGCTGCTCTGCCATACAAGTAGTTCCCGCGCTGTTTTCTTTTTTCACTGAAAACTAAATGTGCCAGCTACGTAATTGACCAATTCCTGTTTCACTAGGATGTACAGTGCGTACGTATGTCAACAAAAGAATGGTCGCTTACGCAAGCGTCATTTTCTCCATAGATGTCATAGCTGAAATATCTGGTGCGTCTTCTATGCGAACTAACTCGAATTCATACGTGATCCTCGCATCTGGTGGAATACTTGACCCGCTACAACCAACCTCCTCAATTCAGCATTTGTTCAACAAATGCTGTATACATACTGTTTCGAAACGACGTGTACAGTGCAGACATTTGAAGTAAAGTGCATCCATGCGTACTTTCCTAATGAGCCATATGCGAATCTGGACTCCGTCTGAATCTCATCAATTTCGCCCTCAGTCATTGCCTGTACACACAGTTCCCACGCTACAACAACAAAACGTAAATAGGCTACACACACATATGCATCCGTTAGTGTTTGAATGCTATTATACTTCAATAATTCTGAGTGTACGTACGGTACTCTGACGTGATTGTGCAAGCGGACGGAGAAGCAAAGTAGGTCACCAAGCTATTCTCAACCCAGGCGAGTCACTTTTGAAAAAAACAACTTGGTGGGCTACTGCTTCAGGTTAGGTTGTGTACTACGGTACTGACTGCATTGTAGCTGTCTTGGTCATGAGCTAGGGAGAGAAAAGTCTTGTTGGTGCCCGAGTTTACCCCTCAGTACCGTACTTACTGGCACTTACAAATTTAGAGGTCGTGTGTGGGACTATCTCATGTGGGGTGTTGTCTAATGCGGGGATATCTAAGGAACCACTTTATGTTTTAGCCAAGGGGGGGGGGAGGGTGGGGGCGGTCTTAGTATAACGGGCAAAAAT
Source organism: Epsilonema sp. ZAB3_2 (assembly GCA_030247985.1). Lineage (NCBI taxonomy): Eukaryota > Metazoa > Nematoda > Chromadorea > Desmodorida > Epsilonematidae > Epsilonema > Epsilonema sp. ZAB3_2. The sequence continues at coordinate 7,783 of JASAMW010002464.1, read as the reverse complement.
GTGTTATTCCAATAATAATAATAATATGGGGCCATTTAGGGTCCATTATCTAATGGGGTTCACCGGAAGCCCAAATACGATACTCTACATGTTACTACCCTACTGGCAAAGCGATATGGGATCATCCATGTAATAATACGGTAGTCTCTGCGTACTGCACAAACCTTGGATGACCTCCAGTTTTCCAATTTGAAACTGAAATTCCTGGAAGACATCGACCTGGGTGCCATCCTCAAGAGATCCTTTCGCATTTATTACAACAATTTGCTCATACTCTGGCTTGCTCTCGCCTCTTCCTCGTCTCAGCACCTGAAATGCATAGCATACGCAACTACTACACGATACGTCGCGTTCATGACCAAATGTGACCAAATCGCTGACTGACTTTTCGCTTGAGATCGCCGGTGCCAAGTAGATCTATCCAGTCATCATCGTCCGGCTTCTCCTCCTCCGTCGCCCGAGGAGAAGCGCCGCCTCTTCCACCAGCAAAGGCAACAGAAGAGTCGCTTTCTTCCTCTGGCGTCGCCGCATTGTGAGCATCGTCTTGATCGCGTACAGATTGTATCAAATCAGATTCGGTCTCCATAAGCTGGAGCTTACAGTGAGTGTTACAACTCGCCTCGCAGTCCTCTTGAGTCTTGATGACGCCTGGATCTGGATCTGGTGGTGGTGGATGAATGAAGATTGGATTCGAGTCGGCATCACCCCACCCCGGGCGTTTACTACTATGACCTATTAGTAGTTTGCACCTTTTGCATAAATCATGGACAAAACATGGCCGCACGCAGAAGCAATCTAACCTTCGCGTATACAAGCAAAGCTAAATTGCCCAATAGAGTTGCGACCGAAAGCGAAGCGGAGCGAGCAGAATGTAAGTTGTGAGTGAAGTGAAGTCGAAAGGAGCGGTAATGGAAGCTCAGAATTTTTCCTTGTTTTCTCCACAGAATAATGGCGCTTTGAAAACGAGTCATCAGGGAAACACGGCATCAATGCAGCAAGCTGTGGGAGCTGGCGGTCGCAGTGCAGCGGGAGGAGCTTCCAAGAAACTTATCATCAAAAATATCAAGGCGAAGCCTACACAAGCTGACAAGGATGCGGAGCTAACATGGCCCAAGTTAGAGGAGGCTGTACGCGCGATACAGCAGCAGCAGCCTGTCACATCTTCGTTGGAAGAACTGTATCAGGCTGTGGAGAACCTTTGCTCCGCTAAGCAAGCGAGCGTCTTGTACGAGCGGCTGAATGGCCTCTGCGCAGCACATGTGCGTGATCAGGTGCCGTCGTTAAAGGAGGCGGGCGGCAGAGATTTGCTGAGCTTTCTGAGGCAAATGAATGCCTGCTGGCAGGCGCATTGTCAGCAAATGGTGATGATTCGCAGCATCTTCCTCTTTTTGGATCGCACCTTCGTCCTTCAAAACTCCACGGTCTTGTCCATATGGGATATGGGCTTGGATCAGTTTCGTCATTTCGTATTGGGGGAGCCGGTGATCGCGGAGCGCTGCATATGCGGTCTGCTTGTGCAGATCGAGAAGGAGCGAAAGGGTGAACAGGTGGACAGGGGACTGCTCAAGAACCTTCTGCACATGCTCTCCTGTCTCCAGATATACGTGCGGGTATTCGAGGGCAAGTTTCTGGAGGCGACGGAGCAGCTGTATGCGGTGGAGGGTCGGCAGCTGGTGCAAGAGCTGGATGTCCCAGTCTACTTGTGCCACGTGCAGAAGCGGCTGAACGAAGAGGGAGAGCGCTTGCTGCATTATCTCGACTACTCCACTCGTCGCCCTCTGATACAAGGTGTAGAGCAGCAGCTCATCGCTCAACATACCAGCACACTCCTACGCAAGGGCTTGGACATGCTGCTAGAAGAAGATAGGCGCTCGGAGCTGCGCCTACTTTACAGGGTGTCTATGAAACAATGCAAGCAATCACTGCTCATTGAATACACGTCAAAAGGAAGTAAAATAAAGCTCCTACTACAAGTAGAAGTGACGGAGCGCGGTTTTGGTTGAACAGCGACCAAGATGACGTTTGGTTTGTTTGCAATACTCTAATCGTGCTTAAGGTCCGATATGGGCATTGATCTTTCCATGGTCCGCAGGCAGGGGAGTTTGTGTTTGCAACGTTTCATACGCACCCTGTATGAGCTATTTTCGCGGGTCAAAAATGGGCTGATTGAGCTGAAGACAGCATTCGCGGATTACATCAAGAAGGTTGGTGGTAGTTTGGTGGTAAATCCTGAGAAGGATCGCACTTTGGTGCAGGAATTACAGGGGGAGCAAGAACAGTGTCAAGTAACTTCCAAGTGGCCATACATAAGTGACCCATACCATACGTTCATAAGCCATACATACGTAAGTATTAGCCATACGCAAATGAGAGGCGGCGTATGGAGGCGAGCCACGCCGCTCTTTTGTTGGAGAACCTGGAGTACGTGTACAATTACAATGGATAATTGTACTTTCAAAGTCAAAAGGTTTTGTTTTCCTTGGGTTTTGGTCTAAAAACTTCTCCAGTCAAATGTAAAGACTCCGGCCGTTTAGAATTGCTGTATAATATTGTTTTTGCTCGCCCTGTACTGGACTTCAAGGAGAAGCTGGATGCAATCATCACAGACTGCTTTCATCACAATGACAAATTCCAGCAGAGTCAGCGCGATGCGTTCGACTCGTTCATCAATCAGCGCAGCAACAAGCCAGCAGAACTGATTGCCAAGTTTATGGATGGCAAGCTGCGCTCGGGCAACAAGGAGGCGACAGAGGAGGAGATGGAGAGGCTGATGGATCAGGTGATCGTCCTCTTCCGCTTCATCCACGGCAAGGACGTGTTCGAGGCGTTCTACAAGAAGGACCTTGCCAAGCGCCTTCTGTTGGGCAAGAGCGCGTCCGTGGACGCGGAGAAGGCCATGCTCTGCAAGCTGAAGCACGAGTGCGGCGCCGGCTTCACCAGTAAGCTGGAAGGCATGTTCAAGGATATGGAGCTGTCCAAGGAGATGGGCCTCGCTTTCAAACAGCATCTGCAACACGTGGACACGCATCTGCTGTGGAACGTTGACATGACGGTCAGCATCTTGACCATGGGTCACTGGCCGTCCTACATGCCATCAGAAGCCAACATCCCCAGTCAGATGGCGGAGTATCAGGAGGTGTTCAAGAAGTTCTATTTGGGCAAGCACAGCGGGCGTCGCATACAGTGGCAGCACAGCCTCGGTCACTGTGTTCTGCGTGCCAGATTCAAGTCCGGTGAGAAGGAACTACAGGTGAGCTTCTATCTGTTCTCTTTAAAATGCGATGTCAGGTAGTATTGAGAATTGCGCGGACAGGGGGGTAATTTTCAGTTTTTTGCTGATGACGTGAGCTGATAGCCCAACTGATTTTACGTATTTTACAAAAAGACCGGGTCGAAAATTCGCACCCAGTCCTGAGATATAAGGCCTCAAAGTTGACCACAATTTGACCTTAATTTTTCACTTTTTCACCCTAAAATGGGGGTAAATAGCCCCACAGTGGGGCTTTGGGGCTATAAATTTGCACACACATAGACCCTATGGGGGTACATGTTCAGACAAATTTTGAGCCCTCTAGCCCTCTTGGTTCAGGAGTTAAAGCTGTTTTTGCTGAAAATCCGAAAATTGCAATTTTTTCATAATTTTCAAAATTTTGAGAGAGTTAGTCCGTGTGCCCGCTGTTTTATTTCTGAATCTTGTAGAGCAGAAAATTTGCTACAAGATAGGCTACATTTGAAAAGAAAGTCACCAATGGGAAATTTTCACAGCAAGGCCTCAAAGAGTGGCAAGTAAGGGTTTTAAGAGTGTGCGTTTTCCCCATTTTTCAAGCTAACTCAACAATATCACGGATACTCTCTCCTCAAAAGTAGTCTATCTTATGTAAAATTTGATGAAGATTTAGAAAAAAATATTTTTGCCCCCAAAAAAGTTAACCCCTAGCATATAATCTTACAAAAGATCTAATTGTTTGACAATTTTTGAACATTTTTGGGGTAGGGTTAACTTTTTTGGGGGCAAACATATTTTTTTCTAAATCTTCATCAAATTTTACATAAGATAGGCTACTTTTGAGGAGAGAGTTTCCGTGATATTGTTGAGTTAGCTTGAAAAATGGGGAAAACGTACACTCTTAAAACCCTTACTCGCCACTCTTCAAGGCCTTGCTGTGAAAATTTCCCATAGGTGACTTTCTTTTCAAATGTAGCCTATCTTGTAGCAAATTTTCTGCTCTACAAGATTCAGAAATAAAACAGCGGGCACACGGACTAACTCTCTCAAAATTTTGAAAATTATGAAAAAATTGCAATTTTCGGATTTTCAGCAAAAACAGCTTTAACTCCTGAACCAAGAGGGCTAGAGGGCTCAAAATTTGTCTGAACATGTACCCCCATAGGGTCTATGTGTGTGCAAATTTATAGCCCCAAAGCCCCACTGTGGGGCTATTTACCCCTATTTTAGGGTGAAAAAGTGAAAAATTAAGGTCAAATTGTGGTCAACTTTGAGGCCTTATATCTTCAGGACTGGGTGGGAATTTTCGACCCGGTCTTTTTGTAAAATACGTAATATCAGTTGGGCTATCAGCTCACCTCATCAGCAGAAAACTGAAAATTACCCCCCTGTCCGCGGTACTGTACAGCAATACTGAATCCTTCCAGACATCGCGTTTTAATACGTACGGGTGGTGATGAGTACTATATGTGACAGGTGAGCTTGTACCAGACGTTGGTCTTGCTGCTGTTCAATGAGAAGACGGAGTGGAGCTACGAGGAGATCAAGACGCACACGAACATCAGCGGGACGGAAGAGGAGGAGGGTGAGCTGCGACGAACGCTGCAGTCGCTGGCCTGCGGCAAATCCCGAGTGATCCTCAAGGCTCCCAAGGGCAAGGAGGTGGAGAAGACGGACAGGTTCCTCTTCAACGACGCTTTCAGCGACCGACTCTTTCGCATTCGCATCAATCAAGTGCAGATGAAGGAAACGGAGCAGGAGCAAGCCGCCACCACCGAGCAGGTATTCGCCGATCGCCAGTACCAAATCGACGCCGCCATTGTACGCATCATGAAAATGCGTAAGTCGCTCACACACAACCTCCTTATATCCGAGCTGTACAGCCAGCTCAAGTTCCCCATCAAGCCAACTGATTTGAAGAAACGCATCGAGAGTTTGATCGATCGTGATTACATGTGCAGAGACAAAGATGATCCCAATATGTACCACTATGTTGCCTGACCTCGCATCTTAATCATAATCATACTACCTAATTCTTTCTTATGTACTTTACCTGTTTTTGGATAGACGAATTTAGGCAAGATATACTGTAGGACGACTCTTTATGTCCAGTCCGAATATCGCCAATGGTACTCAGATTTAATTTTTTGCATACTGTAGGTAGGTAGTGACATTACGAATGTTTTTTTCTGCGATCAAGCAAATTCTCGCCTGTAATTTTATGTGTGATTTCTTCGTGGTCTGTCTGCGTACAGTAAATTGTCGTGCTGGAGGAATGAGAAAAGACTTCATTTTCGATATTATATTTTAAGGGCATAAGCGTGCCGCATGCACTGCGAGGCAAAGTGTTGCAAGTATGGCTGCTGCTGCTACTGCCAGTTCAATATGGGTCAATCAGTGATTGAACTCGTACCGTATAACTGTACGACTGTATGTGCACACTACGCTATTTTATGCGTTTTGGTTTAGCAGGTACGCTACGTACGTAGGTACGGCCTTTTAAGTTTGTTGTACAGTCTGTCACTCATACACATCTGATAAGGGTTGTTTTTGATTCAACGCAAGTAGTGGACGCATACATTCTTGGCAAGGTAGCCATGAACTTCGTGATTGAATCACCTCAGCTCTTCGCATGATGGAGCAAAGCGAGCCGTGACACTTTCTTTACGTATTTGCATGCTTTTCCTCTGTATGTACATAGACATACTTTTAGTACCATTGCGTAGCTACCTCGCTTGTTTAGCAACTTTCTAACCTCTGGAACAGGAACAACAATGCCAAAATTGGTGAACTCGCGGTGGATTTACTGGGTAATATTGCTGACGGTAATCGTCAATTTGAACGAGGCCGAGGGAGCAAGCAACAGTGGCATTGACGAAAGCAATCAGTTCTGGTTTGTCAACAGACGGCAAGTTACGGAGAAAACGCATGGATTTCCCTGGCCCATGCCACAGAGCATGCATCTCGGGTCCATACTGGGCATTCGACCGTCCAACTTGAAGATTGTCACCTCCTACAAGTGCGACATCCTTCAGAAAGCCATCACAAGATACAAGCGACTCATGTTTCCCGTTGCGTCTCAAAATCATGAACACGATCACCTGTCGGCTGATGTGCAGTTTGCAACTCTGTCCGTTTGTGTTGAACATCCATGTGAAAGATATCCATACTTTGGCATGGATGAAAACTGTAAGAAAAGCGAAAGGGATATACGTACTCTACGTGTCGGGTGCATGCATGCATATTGGGTCCCAATTTCTAGCGCTTTAAGTTTATAGAGGGATACTTAGTCGATTCGTCTTTAGCATTGAAATTGGCAGTGGATGTCGCACCTTCGACTTTTTGGTACGTTTTGATTTGCCGTTCATTCTAGTACCGTATTTTTGGGTGTATATCCCCCCTGAGTATATATCCCCCCCAGTGTATAACCCCCCATTGGCAAAACATAAATTTTGTCCTATGTATATCCCCCCCTGGTGTATAACCCCCCATGTACTGGAAGGTACCTAACCTACCTATGTAAGATGGTCATAAGCTAGCTATAGCTACTCCTACAACATGCTACCATGCCTATAAGCTTAGCTGAGCATGTCTTATACTAGAATAACCCCTCTCGCCCGAGCCCGGCCCTGACGCAGAATACAGCAGCCATACTCAACCTCCTCCGGCCGGCCCTGCCCTAAAATATAATACAAAAGAAGTCTTTTCTCATTCCTCCAGCACGACAATTTACTGTACGCAGACAGAGTACGACGAAGAAATCACACATAAAATTACAGGCGAGAATTTGCTTGATCGCAGAAAAAAACATTCGTAATGTCACTACCTACCTACAGTATGCAAAAAATTAAATCTGAGTATTATTTGGCTGATATTCGGACTGGACATAAAAGGTTGTTTGACAGTAAAACATGCCTAAATTCGTCTATCCAAAAACAGGTAAAGTACATAAGAAAGAATTAGGTAGAGTATGATTATGATTAAGATGCGAGGTCAGGCAACATAGTGGTACATATTGGGATCATCTTTGTCTCTGCACATGTAATCACGATCGATCAAAATTCTCATGCGTTTCTTCAAATCAGTTGGCTTGATGGGGAACTTGAGCTGGCTGTACAGCTCGGATATAAGGAGGTTGTGTGTGAGCGACTTACGCATTTTCATGCGGACAATGGCGGCGTCGATTTGGTACTGGCGATCGGCGAATACCTGCTCGGTGGTGGCGGCTTGCTCCTGCTCCGTTTCCTTCATCTGCACTTGATTGATGCGAATGCGAAAGAGTCGGTCGCTGAAAGCGTCGTTGAAGAGGAACCTGTCCGTCTTCTCCACCTCCTTGCCCTTGGGAGCCTTGAGGATCACTCGGGATTTGCCGCAGGCCAGCGACTGCAGCGTTCGTCGCAGCTCACCCTCCTCCTCTTCCGTCCCGCTGATGTTCGTGTGCGTCTTGATCTCCTCGTAGCTCCACTCCGTCTTCTCATTGAACAGCAGCAAGACCAACGTCTGGTACAAACTCACCTGTCACATATAGTACTCATCACCACCCGTACGTATTAAAAC